>JARFJB010002198.1:2812500-2982500 GCA_036346205.1 Vesta saturnalis | reverse complement strand
TAACATGCATTAACATATTTCAAATGTATTTCAGTCCGTTAGTGTTTCATTTCTTTCATATGACAAGATGTCTTATTCATATGATCAATAAAAAGAAACTAAATTAAATAAGTGTTCAAGGAGGTGAAAGTGTAGGTCAATATTGCAATACACCAAATCATGTTAAAAACTATTATATCAAGTTCTTGTGCGCTCTCGGGCGTAAGTACATTTCACCATTTCACTGAATTAGAATTAGAATGAAGGAAATATATTATTAAGAAACAGAAGATTAAAATATTATAACATAGGTACAACTAAATGTATGTCTCCATCGGGGCTATATGTGACTTTTGTATTATTATTTTCCTCATATATTAAATGTACACGTGTAATCAATTAAACGCGTGTATTCAAGTTTGAGTACTGTAAACCTATGCATAGATTTGGACACTGTTCATCTAGCAAATTAGTGACTGCTCTTTCATAATGGGTTGGAGCACCATCATATAAAAGGAACACAGTCCTTCTAAAATGAAGAGGAGTGTCCTCAAGTAGTAGAGGTCAATAAAAACACCTTGTACAGAGGTGAGAGAGAGAGAGGAGAGAGAGATAGAGAGCGGGAGAGAGAGAGGGAGAGAGGAGAGAGGGAGAGAGAGAGAGAGAGAGAGAGTGAGAGTGAGAGTGAGAGGAGGTGAGAGGTGAGAGGTGAGAGGTGAGAGGTGAGAGTGAGTGAGAGTGAGAGAGTGAGAGGTGAGAGGTGAGAGTGAGAGGTGAGAGGTGAGAGGTGAGAGGTGAGAGGTGAGAGGTGAGAGGTGAGAGGTGAGAGGTGAGAGGTGAGAGGTGAGAGGTGAGAGGTGAGAGGTGAGAGGTGAGAGGTGAGAGGTGAGAGGTGAGAGGTGAGAGGTGAGAGGTGAGAGGTGAGAGGTGAGAGGTGAGAGGTGAGAGGTGAGAGGTGAGAGGTGAGAGGTGAGAGGTGAGAGGTGAGAGGTGAGAGGTGAGAGGTGAGAGAGTGAGAGGTGAGAGGTGAGAGAGTGAGAGGTGAGAGGTGAGAGAGTGAGAGAGTGATAGAGTGAGAGTGTGAGAGTGTGAGAGTGTGAGAGAGTGAGAGAGTGAGAGAGAGAGAGAGAGAAAGAGAGCGCACCTACACACATGCGCGCGCGTACAACCCCTTCCCACGACACACCGACGCACAAACGTACAGATACACAAGCATTTTGATAATGGTGCGTTAGATAATGAAATTCCCCATGTCAACAAATAAAATTACTTCGCTGCCCTTATTACTGATCATATTTCAAATGCTACGAAGTATTTTAAAAGTTAATCAAGAGAAACGGTTTCCATTACGTTTTAATGGTTTTCATATTGCCATATAACTCACGCTTGGGGAATATACGTTATTGTGGTGTATTCTGGATGGTTCATGGCGGTTTCCCACGTTAGTGCATATAAAATAAAAGTTAAAAATTCAAGTATAAAGTGGTCCCAATAATAAATAATCTGGATATGTGCGTACTCTATCATACATAAGCAGCCTTGAAAGGAATATATTTCACAAACAGTGGGCATGCTAGTTAAAAATGCAAATTGCTGTAAGATTTTATGAATTAGGAAATGTTTAAGAGAAATCAATAACATACTTTAATGTGATTTATCACTGATTTAATACGTACATTAGGTGAGCAATTATCTCCCACTCATATTTCTTGCCATATTTCTCACCTACTGTGAGTGATACAGCACTAATAAGAATTACTACTAATTGAACAATTAATTTTGATTGGCGTGTACTATTCAATTTATAATAATACACTATTATAGTTGAATAAAGTATTATTCTACTCATTCTATTATTATCTATCAAGGTCACAATATTAATAATTAATTTAAATATAAAAGCTCTTTAAACGTTTGCAGAAGTTATTTCGAAGGATAGATTGAATAAATATAGTAATTTCTACTATTAACCTCCGTATGGCGTATATAAAAGAGTTATTCAAATACCTACGGATATACACCAAAGATGGATAGCGCTAATAAAGTTTATATTTTCAACTATTTTTGTATCTACTAGGGAGTTTGAACAATTACATAAGTTGTGTAATAAAAAAAAATTGTATATTACACGATTTATACTTTTATTGAAATAGTAAACACAAATTTAACTTTATTATACATGTTTGTGAAATGAACACTAAACATTAATAAAGGTTTAAATCCAGCTGCATAAATTTTTGTTTATTTCCCAGGTTTATTTTTGAACACAGAATATTTTATACGTTGTGGGAACTATTATTCAAGAACGAGATTCAAGTGTTTCTTTTCGATATATCTGTTGGTTTTCATAATAAAATTGGTTTCTTTCTTAATTCTAATAATTCAAATAACACTAAGTACACACATGTACATGTGCGGAAGTTGCAAGTGCACAGTGTTAGATCCAGGAACTGAAAAGTTGTTGTCAATTACTTAACTCAACATGAAATTGTAAATTATTAAACCGTAGGTTTGTTGTTTGTTTCTTTCTATTAGAAATACAATTCTCCTCTAGAAACTACGATTCTCCCGACTTACAATTTCTCCAATACCATCTTCACACTAACTTTCGATACAAAGGAAGACTATGTACTTACCTCAAGGAAAACTTTGCTTGCAAGAAGTTTTCTACTTTGGCGAATAAAAAATTCGTCATGATTTGGTTCAAACATTCTGGTTCTAAATTGTCTGAAATTCCACTGTTGCGTTTATAAGTCTCCCAATGATACCAATTTTGAAGATGTCTTTGATTACCTTAGTTTGACAGTTCAATTTTCATCTACACTAAGTCTATTGGTCATAGTGAAGACGAATTTATTACTAAATGTGGTCTCAGATTTTCGAGCGCATTAAAAACGCTGGTAAACCTAATGATACTCCAACTCTTTTAGACCTGTTTCTTACATCAAATCTACTTGTTTATAAAACTTCAGTTTTTTCATTAGATTTATCTAATCAGGTCATTATCTAATAGAAACAAACTCTCGACTGTCCCAATTTCTTTGGTTGTTTGCAACAATCATAGAACATTGTGGTGTTTTGGCAAAATAGAGTGATTTGCGGTGCAATCTTCCCATGAGGTGAATATTGTTTCAAGTTGTTGTAGTCGTCTGAAGTTCTGCATTCTCAAAAAACAAAATCCTATCGGTCATTCTCGTTCCCAACCCTGGTTCAATAGGGCTTGTGCTGATGCAATATCATTGGAAAATAAATCTTACGCCTAATGGAAATCCAATAAGACGGTCGAGAGTCATGGCAGGCTGTATTTTTATCAGAGATACCTACCCCATTGCCATCACTAAAACAAAAACTTTATCCGAACAACAATGATGCAGTGAACTAGCTACACGTTTTGGGTAATCGTAAATATTTTTCTTTAGCTAAAGGCTAAACTTTGGTATATCTTTATTTTACTCCATGACATCGATCACTGAATCATCACTTCTTGTAGTTATCAGATTTTCATTAAAATGTCTCAGTATGTTTCTGTATCAATTTTCATTATCTATTTCATATCTTGTGGCGCGAGGCTTCTCAAAGCTTCGAAACTTGGGGTATTCGGTTCTATGAATGAAAATAAACACCTCACTTCCTATATTACTAGGAAAATACGTCATGGAGCTATAACTTAATAAGATGAGATACAATTAGTCAAGCACTACCGCTTTGTGGACCTGTGAAGCTAGTACGCAACTAATTTGTCAACATACCCGGCGCCCCTTTCAGTCAATCGTTTTTAAATACGGCGTTTTACTGTAACAACCTGTATTTCTTCTTCGTGACGAGTGCCCTCAACCGCATCGTTATTCAAATCAACTACTCCGTAAACTAACAGTCTTTTATGTATCACTTCACTAACTATAAAATCGTGCTCACTCCAATTTGTTTCATATTCCTCAAAGATATATTTAGGTCTGGCGATTCTAACGTATTCAACTACTTTATAGTTAGGGTAATAGACTGTACCTAAACCTTTCGCTTACAGGTTATTCCACACTTCCAAAATGTTTCATATGTAGGTTATTCCTAAATAACGCGAAACTAAATGAGCTCAGATTTGTTAGCAAGTTCATTCGAATCGGGCTAATGGTTATTCTTTATTAAGCTTTAAACTCGAGTCTACAAACTTTTGCGCCGACCATAAGTGGGGGATGAAAATGGTCCGGGAAGAGAAGAAACTTTTGAGAGAAAACAAATTCAACTTGTAACATCGATAGACTTGATATTTTTTAGGATTGTGCAAATCGCATTACGTGCCCTTGAATGAAGGTCAATCCTTTAACATACATTGAATGCTCGCTCAAAATTTTATTTTTTACTCAAACTTTTTATTTGGTAAAACTGCTCAAACGAGGCGCTTTAGATGAAATATTATCATTCGAGTTGTTTTCGTGATTTTACCTTATAAAAGGTTTTCGTGAAAAAATTACCGAATAAATCTTGCGCAAGTGCTCTTACCTATAATTAAACAGTAACCAATAAGTATAAAAATAAGAAATAGTTTTATGGAAATGAAATAGCTGTTATAAGGGGATTGTATAATTAGTTTGTCAAAATTATTTCGAAAACTTCCAGTTTTCATTTTAGCTATTATTTAGTCTTGTTAAGAATTTTAGTACCAAATAAATAAGGATATGTATCATATTTTTTATAACAGTTTTGAGACTACATTCTAATAAAACTTACTAATAAATGATTGGAAACTGATGAATACTAATAACAGAATATAATGAGATACTGTATTTTTGCCTTTCATCAGGATGTGTAAATGATAACTATCTTATCCATAGTTTAAACTCGTATGTAAAAAGTGTTTATACCTGTAAGAAGGTTGGCTTTCTTTCAAACGTGCAAACTCCGATATGCATAAGGTTAGAAAACTATATTGTAATGTACCCAGGCTAGTCTAACGACTGCTCAACTCGAATGCAAAAACAAAGTTCACACGCGAACTTACATAAGTTAAAGAAACACTTTATCGCATACTATCACAAGAATAACAACATAAATAAAATACAAGTATTAATTATAAATACATAAATCAATGCGTATTTATATTCTTTGGTTATTAAAAGATCTAAATTGTTATAACCCTGCTTTTACCTTAATAAATCAATGCGGTAATATTGTAATATTTAATGTAGGCCAGTATCTCATAAATGGTGACCACCCTGTTATACCGTTAGCTAACTGTAGTATAAGTAAAAACAACACAACATGTTAAAGGTCTGCATTTACAATTAATGAACCAAAAGGTAACATATTTCATACTGTAGGTAGCGGACCGCGAAAATTTTATTATTGCAACAAACATTTTTTAAATCGCAATTGTCGCGCGTGTTATGCGCTACATTATGAAACTGTACCAACATAGTAATTTGTTTGTTGTTTATTACTTTTAAATATGGGGGTTGATTGCGGGGGAAAGTTTAGTGACAGTTAGTGTCAGTGTCGACGGAGCCAGATCGATTTGGTTAACTAAATTGTAAACAGTTTGTGTCTGTTATCAATTACAGGAAATATATATATATATATATATATATATATATATATATATATATATATATAGTTATATTCTCCGTATTTTTGTATAATATATATAATATATATATATATATATATATATATATATATATATCATTGTATAAATAGCTAGTATAACATATCATTCTGTAAACAATAGTTAAACATCAAATATTAATTAATGTAAACTTTCATATTTGTTATTATTGTAATTTATCAATTCTTAGAGATGTTAGTTATCTTAAGTAAATTAATGATTGTTATAAAAGACGCTGCATTGATAACAATAGTTAGAGTTCTTATTAACTTATAGTTAGTGAGGTCTCAGTTTTTAATTGTAATAATTTATTTTTAAATAAATCTTATTTGCAATAGAAACTATATTATAATATATATATATATATATATATATATATATATATATATATATATATATATATATATATATATACATATACAAGTGTAAGTAGGTAATTTTATATCAATTGAAGAAGGCAGCAAATAATTCTGCAAGCCTATATAACGTATTAAAAATCGAGCATTGCCTTGCATATTTATATTTGTGTAGAGGAGGGCCTGGAGAACGGGTACAGGATAATCTTTGGTTACTAATTGTAATGAGCAATTGCCAAGTGGTTACATATTCCCGGCTCCAGACGACTATTAAACACCTCGAATTTTATTTTTATTGTTGTATAGATGAATGTGTAATCTGAGAAAGGGGCACTGTATTTTTCTAACGCACTCAACCTCATATACATGTTATGATCTGCTTACAGCTTACCCTTGTAAGGCTTTGTTTTAATGAGTTTTTTTGTCAGTTTGTTAAGTAGAAATAATTCCTCTTTATATATAATTTATTGTAATTTTACGTACGTATTTTGTGCTCTAGTAGTCACTAAGCAATTGTGTACATGTAAATTACTTGTCTATTTTCTTTTGTTCTTGAATTTACCTTATTATCACCTGCGCAATTTTACTGTTGTTGTATTTTATATGTACCGTAATTTGCCTTTATGTGCTTATTTACTGAAGGACCGGCATGATTCGTTTTAAAGGGACACATGTTTGGTATTACGATTTTTATTCTGATTATTTATGACACAATTGTGAGTGTAACTACAGGTTTTTTTTTGTGTTTATGTGTAACTAAACGGTTTTATATTTATTTTTCTTTTAATGTTATAATTTTGTACGCATTTCAACCTCATTTAATGGTGTTTTTATTATATATTTAACCCTTTCTGTTTTCTTGTGTTATTTGATTTATTAATGTACTTGTACAATTATGTATTTATGAATAAATTGGGTTTTATTGGTGGTTCTTTCCCCCAATAGTACACTAACGGGCTGAACCACCATTGCGCAAAGCTCGTTAATTTTAATTTGAGTAGTTTTATTGTTTACCAGCCTCACATGGTGCAACACAACGTACCCACCACTAGACGGCCAATTCATTTGATCAGATTTGAGGTTTGCGAGTAATTAAATATCAGACTGGTAAATAAATTCCAATGTAGTAAATATTACCAGTAAGGTCAAAGTAAGGTAAGCAATTAGTTTAAGTAATAGTATCATTATTGTCAGTAAAGTCAAGATAAATCACTTAGAGATTTTTTTGTTTTTGAATTTGCATTATTGCAAATAAGTTCAAATTACACTTTTCCAGATAGGGTACCTGGGGGACGCTACAACACCAGGTGTTACACTTCCAAACCGCACTAGGCGCCGTGTATGCTTACTAATGTATGCGGGTTGCCAAACCAGCTAACAGGGAGATGGGCGTGGTCGAAATAATAAGTAAAATGAATGATTAATATGCTCAAACACCTTACACCTACATTCAAACAGCTCAGTCCGGGAAAATATGTCTCTAGGCGCCACCACAATCGAAACTTTGCTAAAATAATTGTCTTAAGCTGGATGTTAATTAACCCTACTTGATTGTGGAAAGTAGGATTGTGCTACTCAATAAACTCTTACACGAGGGTTCTAAAACAAACACTCGTCCAAAACACTTCAACTCAAACTCAAATATATTTAGTACTACCCAGGTTATTAGAAACTTTTTGAATACACCTCGTATACCAAAACTTCCAAAATAAAATTTACCACTCAAATTCATTCAATCAACGGTAATTAATTTTTAAAATTCCTAACATGAACGATATCTTTTAAATTTAATTTACTTTTTATAACACTTCTGAATCGTATTTGACATTCGTAAATAGGTAAGTTCTCAAAACTCCAACTTTTATAGTTATACTTAATGAAATTTTAATTAACAGCTGATCCGTCACTAGTGCATTGCTCAACCTGGCAAATATAACCTTTCAGGTTGTTCATTAATCTTAAAAATCCAAAAATATGCAAAGTCTACATTTAACTTGTAAAAAAAACTAGGTCACCAATTAAGGAACCGTCACAAATATGTCTCATAACTGGCTAAATAAACAACAAAATACAAGGATAACGATAAATATATATTGTCCTGCATAAAATAATAAACAAATGACAAAGAAACAAACACAAATATATTTACATATACCACTACAGCGTGGTTGAAAATCAAAACCACACGTCACTACCAATTTCTGCAAAATTCTTAATACTAAAACAACCAATCAAAACCACATAACTCGAGAACGATTATCTTTTCGCTTCTAAACTAATTAATATTTACTCAACATTACACAAATGAACTAAACAAAGAGATAATCGTGCTTTACTAAATTTTCAAAGTACTTAAATATAATCCTTACTTAAGATTGTCCATTAATCCTACGCTCTTCTTTCTTCCCGTAAATCAATTATTTGTAGTCCATTTGTAATCCTTAAATTTCATGAAGGCACATAACCAGTGCTTCACAATTTCACAAACACTTATTCCTTTCTGTACTCACAAATAGTCCAATAACACGTAACAATCCGTACACGTTTGGTTGCCTCTTAAAATTTCTAGCAACCTTTAGGAAAGTTTAGTCCCTCCTTACACAAATAAACTTTTAATGTCACAAAAAAAATTACCTTAACATTGGCTTAATTTATTACGAAAATTTCGTTTACTTAAAGGTGGTCCCATAAATAATTTTAACTCAATATCGGTACAAGAACACGCGCTGCACTTAAGACTAACGTAATAACTGTTAACTTTTTATAAATCTGCTTACGCACTTTTTGCTTTCTTGCAAATAAACAAACTAATTTTATCTTCAACCTCAATTTAATAAATTGTTTTATTTATGAATGTCTTATTCGATTCATCCCCTTTCGGGTAACGCAGTTGTTTCACAATGACTGCCTTCAATATTATTCACAAATATAACTCCAACTTAACCCATTCTAAGCCACACTACACCTCGCGCGCGCCTCCCCAACATTCACCACAAGCAACAGCCAAAAACGGAAAAGCTCCTGTCAATCCCTGACTTTCCTATTTATAACTTCAGTCATCCATCTTTAAACATGTCTTCCTTCTGCGCTATATTCTCCAATAGTATTCATTCAAAATTTCATAGTTCCAACTGTTATTACCATCTGTACAACCACGCTCATAACTACAATACATCGCCATATTTGTTTTACCATTACGCAACTTTCAACATTTATCTCCAACCTGCGCTCGATCTCCTTCCGCAACATTTGCAAAAATAAGTACCGTCTAAGGTCTCAAATCCCATATACATACACATATTCTCAAAACAAATTGCACAACATTACGAAAACGAAAACACTTAAACATACCCAATCTTTCTCTACATATTTTCTAAAACATTTTACACTTATACACTCACATCTTCTGACCAAAATTACTCCTTTTCCACCAACATTCCATTCTTTATCAAGTAGCAAAACAGTAGCAAGACAGTAGCAAACATTATCGTCCCATCGACAAATTTCTCTTCACATTTACATTCATCAGAATCTAATTATTCCAACACTAAAGTCTCTATAATATTCAAATACACGTATCTACATACTGAATTATATTTCTCCTACATTTCCAGTGGGGTAACACCCACCCACATACATTATGCATACACACAAAAAAAAATTTTTTTTTCCGTTCAAACTCAATACAGCCGTACTCAAAACACGTACTACACGTCATTATAACATCTTACATACAGGGTGCGTCAACGCAACCTGACACAGGCACTCACACGGTAATCCAATGATACATTATAGGTATGAAATGTCAAAATAAAATATATCAAAAATGATATCGAGAGACTTCTTTGCATTAAATAACAAGGTTATGGTGTAATATTAGCTTTGATATTAATTTATATTAGAGTAAATAATCACTCTTACCATGGTATTGTAATACAATTCTTATATACATTTCGATTATTCTTTACTTCAATTTATAAGAGAGCATTCTGTCTTCAAATCAATTAATAATAATATAATTAATTTACCTTTTCATTTAGATAATAACATTATAAACATTTTCTGAAAGAAAATGCTGTTAATAATTATGTAACATTACTTGTCCATTCTATTTTATAATCAAAACATAAATTTTAATTTTAAAAATCAACAACCTCTATTTTTACTACCAAATATAAAACAGTCACCCATATTTACTACATTGCTTCCATTCATTACACCTGCCACCTAATTTATAAATTAATATATATATATATATATATATATATATATATATATATATATATATATATATATATATATATAAATCTGCAGCAGTTGTACATCACAATATCAATTTTCATACTGGTTTGTGTACAGGTTGGCAGAGTTTCACTTTGTCGGGTTCAATTCAATTCAAATAAATAAATAAAACTTTACTTGATACTAATGTATTAGACACGACCCTACATGATTTACAACAATTAAAAAAAAATCCATATTTAATATATTGTAGTTGGCATATCTGAGAACGTTATCTTGAAAGAAAGAATCGTTTATTCTATAAACTCGAATATTCACAGCTGTTCAATGAATAAAACTTTCCTCCCCAAAATTTTTAATAAATAAATAAGGATAAAATTAGATTTAAATTAAGATGTATACTACATTTTTCAACCTCATCATCAGACCAGAAGCTAAAGAACTATGCATATAAGGTGAACTTAAATTTAAATACAAAAACGCAAAATATATTTTTTTAAATTAATGTTACATCTTTATGTACAAAATTTAAAAAGAATCAATTTGATAAAATATTTAATAATGGTTAAACGAAAAATTGGATCTAAATTGCACAAAATTAACACGTTGACTTAAGCACATGTTATCTTTTGATTTAAGGTTTGTCAAGATGAATTTCATTGTGTCTTTATGACAATTTATTAATTATTGTTAATTTTGTGCAATTTAAAATCCAATTTACCATTAGACGATTATTAAATATTTTATCAAATGGATTCTTTCTTGGGCATTTAAAGTATAAATTAAACTCCTCTTCGCATTTAAATTTAAGTTTACCTAATAAAAAAAAATTTTGATCCCTTTCTTCCTTTGCTCCTGTTCAAAGCTGATCGAAAAATGGTGTTTCTATTCGTCTAACTTAAAGTCGTTTAATGAATACGATTCCTTCAGTTGCTTCAATTCACTAGCAGTTGATGAAAAATAGGTTGTTACTGTAAAACTGTAAAAACACATTGAACAGGGTAATTTTGCGGTCCCAAGCTTACCTAAGATGAAAAGAAACGCTACGAATTCGTCATCGGTTACAATAAAATTTTACAGTATTTGCAACTACATTGAAAATTCAAAACTATTAAATTCTATTTCTCATAGTTTATTAAGCATTCACATTGCAAATTCATGTAAAAAGGATTAACACTTTTAATTAGAGACATTTACTATAAGAACAGGTTACATTTCCGATTTATATCACAGGGTTACATTCCAACATCAGGAGAAAAATGTTCAGTTAAAAACATGAAATACTTTGAGTTGAATAATGTACTTACTGTAATCATCTAGAAAAAATAAATTATACCATTGGACGTGTTATTTGATTTTCAGTAACTCTAATTTTTTAGGATAAAGATGCTTTGTTACTCAATTCGATACTAAAATTTAAATTTGCAAAAGGTTATGAGAACCAGTAAAAAAAATTGAAGAGAAATGTTTAGTATGGAAATTAGAATATGTATAATTAAGTATGAATTCCTTCGTGTACTAATGTAAGGTGGAAACGATTTTATGGTTATGTGACGTATCAAATTAATCTCCGGTGAGAAAGAGTGTTTAAAAATGTTTGAAGGTTATTATGAAGGTATAATCTTCTATGGAGGGTGTTTCATTAATAAAATCCACTTTACCCTTCTGAAACAGAGCTCTCAAAGATTAATACAATGTATTCCACATTATAATAAATAAGAGTGAAACAAAATATACAAAAAGAGAGAAAATCATAATATGAAAGTCATTAGGGGTTCTATAGAACCCGTTAAACCTGGCTAACGATCTGATTTTATAAGGATGTATGTGTTTACCACCCATAATTAGAATTTATATAATACATAAGAAAACCCATTTCTTTGGAAATCCAGGTATGCAATAAGTACCTGCCTATAAATACAAATTCAAAGTATACTTTACTTTTCTTCATTTTCAAATGTTTTTAGCACTAGAGTTTGCGCCATCACTAGTACCTACTGTTGAACTAAGAAAATCAAAATGAACTGTATTTACCTCGTCTTCCTTTCGTCTACATATACGAATTAAGCACGATTACTATGATCAAACAGTTTTGCAAATTTGTATTTTAAATGATGCGCGCTTTACCGACTCGAAAAAAACATTTTTCTACAACCGAGCGAAAAGTACAAATTTGCGCTTCCAAAAGAAGGCGCAAAGTTGCACTTTTCCGAGCAGCAAGCTTTTTTTTATTTTGTCGCTCGCCAAGCGACATAGTAACTAAAACGCTCGCCTAGTTACCATGGAAACCTTAATAAAGAAACGTCTAGTGTTTCTGCGATTTTTGACAAAAGTATGAGTTATGGGATATTTAACAGATGTCGACAATTTTGTGACCAGCGCGTGATGTTAAGATCGTTTTCCTACAATAAATAGCTGGTGTGGAACACCACACTACTTTCCGACCCACAAAATGGAAATTAAAGGAAATGTAATAATTTTAATAACAATTTTTTAGAATAGTTATGCTACCTCTTTTATAATAAGTTCATTACGAAAATAAGCAACATTGTGAAAATAAATCAGTTTTTAACAAACATTCTTACAAAAACACATGTGTAACGCAAAGTGATGCTCACGTTTTGAAAACTTAACTGTCAAATTTGAGGTTACCAGTAATTATTAATTTTTACCGAACTTTTTATAAAAACAACGGTTGTAGAAAAAATCATGTGTGTAATTCGAGCACAAAGTGCCATTGCCGCTCTCGCGAGCAATCTTCTCGCTCAGGGCGGCAATGTATCACTTTGCGCTCTTAATACATAAATAGCTATTTTCTCTCAGATTGATAAAACTTTCCCCGACACTCCTGCAAACGTGAGCGCCATCTATACCACTAGTAGTTGTTTGGCGTTTATTTATATCAATTCAATTTGCACAGTTTGTCGTATTTCAAAATGGAAAAAAAATATTGGACAAAGTTTTAAGTTTCGTCTTTTAACAAAATTTCTTGTGTCCACGAAAATGATGCAAAAAGTTTACAGAGACTCTGCTCTCTTCAAAACACTAGCATACAAGTGGTATTCGGTATTCAGAAAAAGTTTCAATGAAGTTGAAGATGCACCTCATAGTGCACGAACTTCAACATCGACAACCAATGATAACATCGAAAAAGTTAAGGAAATTGTGCTAGAAAATCGTGATGCAAGCCTCAGAGAGATAGCTGGTGAGCTCAACATCGTGTATGGATCGGCACACCGTATTGTTGTGTATATTTTGAGCATGAAACACGTTCCAGCACAACTTATGCCAAAAGACCTGAATTTCGTTTGAAAACAGTTCCCAAAGGTAGTGGCCAAGGAAATGATTGCAGAGGCAACAAACGATCCTAGCATGATGAAACGCATAATTACTGGTGACGAAACATGGGTATACGAATATGATGTCAAAACCAGACAGTAATTATTCGTGTGGTGCTATGAAAATGAACCAAAACCGAATAAATAGCACTAAAGTAAAAAAAAAAAATCAAGGTTAGGCTCAGAGTGTTCTTCGATTATCGATTATGAGTACACGCCAACGAGCCAAACCGTCAATAAGGAGTATCACCTTGCCACAGCCACGCACTTGAGAGACACTGTGAGTAAAAAACGACCGGAATTATGGAAAAACAGCTCTTGGATTTTGTACCATGATAATGCTCCCTCTCACAAAGCACGCATCGTGTCCGACTATTTGACCAAACACGCAGTAAATAACATCCAACAAGCACCATACTCGCCGGATATGGAACAACCTGTGACTTTTTCTTGTTCTCAAAATTTAAACTACCGCTTCGTGGAGAGAGATATTAGAGCATAGATGAAATAAAAGAAAATACGATGAAGAAATTGAAAGCCATTCCTTCATCGGACTATGAAAAATGTATGAATGACGTAAGTGTTGGCATATGTGAAACGCTTCAGATTATAACAAATAAAAATTCTACCTCCTCTCGGAAGCCAACTTAAGCAAATAGAAATTTTTGTTTACGTAAAAAAGGTAACTTTTCGCAAAGCTTTGCGATGGTAAACTCTAATTCTTAATCGATACATAAACTGTGCATCAAATATAACATATCTTTACGTAGAATTATTTCGAAGTGAAAGATGCTTGAAGCTGTATAACTTTAATCTAATAATGAAGTATATTTTGACCCATGTCAACAAAATATGACTGAAGTATGGTTATGCACTCCAATGTATTTATCTTATAAATCATTAACCGAAGTCAACTGTTTGCTTTTCATTGCAATAGTATTAAATCTTCCGAAACAATATCAGACCAGCGTTACTTTAATGTTCGTAAATCAATTCATCTAACTTATCCACTTAGTAAAAATGTAATTGTCACTAAAAAGGACACACTCAAAATAAAGTTAATATATTATATCGAAATGAATTTCTGTCGAGAGCTTCATTTCTTGACAATACGATAAGGCAAAAGGTCAGGTAAGGAAACTTCCAGCACTTTTCAATAATGTAAAGGTAAACGTAATGTATGCTCTGCCCAAGGCAATCAGCAGGCCTAACGTGGTTCTTTTCAAGATAACAAATTTCGTCATCCAACGTAGTATATGTACGCCATTTTGACCTCATGGCGTCACCTACCATGCTTCCCTCAACATGAAAGAAAACCATATATCTTTAATTACAAAAGGGATGAAATTTTCTTAATGCAAGGGCGGAGTTTCCCTATTAGATATAATACGTAAATTAACACAAAATGTAACTAAAAGCAGTTGCATATCTTATGCAGGGAGGTGAAATTATAATACGACATGCACTGGATTGCAAGAGGAATGGAAATGATCTCAGTTTCATCTCGCGTATAAAACAAAAAAATAATGTGGCTACATACCCATTATTGCCGATAGAAGTATATACGAGGGTAAGGTGAATAGTTCTTGGCCTGGCACAGAGATGGCACTCCAATCAGGAAAAATGTATGTTTCCTGCCTGGACGCACGTGTCATTAGTTCGTATGAAAAGTTTTAACTTATACCCTCAAGTAGTTTGTTTACACGAATTGTTGCAGTAGACGTCTTGCGTGTTTTTCGTTAAAATGGATAAACTTGAATATCGTGCGGTCATAAAATTCTTCGTTTTGGATCGATTAACCCCTTCATTCGAAATTGACAAAAATTTACGGGGACTCTGCTCCTTCCATGTCAACCGTTAAAAAGGGGACAGCTAAATTTAGACGTGGTTGCACATCCCTCGAAGTTGGCCCACGTGAAGGACGGCCAAAAACCGCAACCACACTGGAAACTATTGAAAAAGTGCATGATATCATGTTGGACAATAGGCGAGTAAAGATGAGTGAGATAGCTGAGGCTGTCGGGATATCGGAAGAAAAGGTGCGAAACACCTTGCACAAAGAATTAGGGATGCGAAAGCTCCGCATTTGCTGAATTCTGTTCAAAATCAAATGCGCAAACGAAATATAAAATCATCTTTCATTGTCAAGCCGAGAATTTTTCACCTTACCCTCGTACACGGATATTTGCCATTATATACACCAAGGAGAAAATATCGACAATTTCCACTAAAACTTAATTATTGGAAGAAAAGGATACTATAATACAGTATAAAATAGTGGTGTAAATGGTGTAATAAATTTAATAAAAAATAAATGTAATTAATAATGAAATAAGTATAAAGTTCTCCAAAACACAAATCGTCAAACTGACTGGAGATACAGACCATTCACCACAAATAGTGCCTTTGATTCAGTCGGTAAATTCAATTGGGCTGGTTCAATAATTTTGATTTGCTCAATTACCACAATTTCTGCTGGGTTATTTTCACTTGACATAAATATAAAAAAATTGCATTGTAATACTAATAGAATGATCTCGGACGCCAAGTTATTTTTTTTTAATGTCGGAACAACTAAACCGAGTTTGTTAACAATAAAAATTTTATGAAATGTAAAAAAATAAAAATATTATGTTTATTGACAGTTAATATGAGATATGATTAAATAAAATATATCTTAAAACAATCCTTAAATTAAAAAAATCATTACATAAATACCTTAAAATTTTTGTACACAAATTTTTTAATATCCTCTGGTATCTAAACGTTTACGAAACGGTCAACCAAGGTGATGTCATCCTCGCATCATTATTGCGCAATCTCTTGAAATAATGTTTTACGTATAAACCACACCCAAAAAAATGGAATTATCCTTATAAATTTTCTTCTTGAAATTTTGAATCCAATATTTATTGCATTATTTTGAAGTTTTAAATGCAAAAATTGCAATCATAAAATGAAAGCATACGCAACAGTAAAATTAAGTGCATACTTAAAACGTAATTAAATTGTAAATCGAAAAAAATAAAAATGCAGTAAAAAAAGTGCCTGAAAAGAGCAAATGTTTTAATTTTTAGTATAACAAGTTAAAAGATATCTTACCATTAAATTAATGGCACTTTCACACAAAATTTAGGGAAAACCCAAAAAACTTTCTGCTTCTCTTAACGTTCATCAGGAAGTGAAAAAAAATGGAGGCTTAGGAAGTTCGTTCATGTAGTTGTGCGCAAAAGGATTTGAGCAGGATTACGTCATGATGACGTAATGCGCGAATAAAATGATCAGAAAAATAATTTAAAGAGGTAATATAAACCATTAAGACATGTGCACTTAAGAAGATATGCAAATTAAGTTGCCTACCACATACCTATATTTCAATAATTAAAAACTTTTTTCTTATATTTACAACTAAATGAATGAAAGACCTTAAATTAAGGTATATTTTAATACAACTCAGAAAAGGGTTGTTACAACAGTATGCCTAACGATACGCAAACAATGTATTTACAAATAATAACGCAAGCCACAAAAACTTGCTTTAAGGTAACGATAGCCAAAAATTGGCATATTACAAAATGGGTGCAATTTTGAAGGTGATAAAATAAATGTACCCGAAAGTCCACAAAAAAAATCCAAGTGTATTTTATTTAAGATTTCTATTTCTGCAAATTTTTTCTACTTGTACCCCATTTACGTTCTTGATATGGTCATTGTTTTCATAAGCGATGAGGAGATTAAAAACTGGGCTTTGTAGTTGTTACCTTTGAACGATAATACAAGGTTTTCGTAAATGCTTGACCCCCACGTGATCAATTTTAAATTTCGGGCTTTAAACATGTTTGCTCTAGGTTGGTAGTTGTTAGCAGGTCGAAACAAAAAATTACTAAATCGTAATATTTAGTTTTATAACCTCATATTTGCGATACATCTGCTGTCTTTTCGAATTTCCTCTACATTTAATAAACCTTTAAGAAAGTTATTTTCAGAGCTCTTAACGTTACGAAGTTATGATGTAAGTTAGCATTTTTTAAGTTGAATTGTCTATTATCTTAATTTGAATTTGTATAGTGATACTGTACGACAACGTTGTTCTCATCAGAACAAGATGCCTTTATTTTAATGGCACGTTTCCGCTGTGGTACCCGAAACCCTGATGGAACTTGGAGCTATTCGTTGCAGTCCTGCATTGAGCAGATTTCAGAGGCTTGTCCCGATGTTAATATCGAATATGATGGATTTAAAAACGTAAGTCACGTATTATTGCACAGTATGAAAACAAGCACTGTATTTGCAAGGGCAAGTGAACAGGCAGGCTGACTGTTTTAACCGAAGAAGTTGTTAATGACATTCAACAAAGAATGCAAGTCCTAAAAATTCTATTCCACAACTATCTGCTCAAACAGGTACGATTAAATATACTGATTTTATGTAACCAGAAATATGAACATAATCTTTTTACTGGTACTTGCCAAAAAGCTTTAAAAAAGACGTTATATGTGCATCCTTACAAAATTACTTCTGTACAAAAATAATATGCACCGGACTACAATCTTCCAGTGCAATATTGTCAATAGTTTAACGAACGTTTAAACAACAATAATTTATTGTTATGTTACAAAAGGTTCTCAAAATGACCACCATTGCATTTAAAAAATCAAGAATAGAATGTGTTATTTATTGTTATTTTACAAAAGGTGCTCAAAATGGCCACCATTGTATTTAGAAAATCAAGAATAGAATGTATTATTTGAGTTGATTGGCCTATTTTCACAGTTTTTGCTTTTTGAGCGCAACGTTTCGGAAGCGGACTCTGCTTCCGTCATGGCTTAGCCCTGAGAAGGACTGTTTTCGTACTTGAGTCCAATTCATGTGTTATATATTTTTTTCTCAAGCATTATTATTTATTGTTATTTTCCAAAAGGTGCTCAAAATGACCACCATTCATTTATAGGCACAAATTAATTCTTCGCTTTTTTTCAAACATACGTTCAAGTTCAATTGAAGTTATATTGTTTATTTCTTGTTGTATGGTTCCTTCCAATTCTTCGAGAGTATGTAGTCGATTTTTAAATATATTAGTTTTAATTCGTCCAAACAGAAAAGAATCTAAGGGCGGTAGGTCAGGGCTTCTTGGACTTCTCTACTTACGGTTTCATAAAAGAAAATAAACCCAGTTATCCTCCTTCTTGACATAGCCAAATGCCATTTTTTTGGGGATGTAGAGGTGTTTTGATATGAATGCGTGGATTTTCTGCTGCCCAACTTCTGTAATTTTGGCTATTCTCATAACCCGATAAATGTATCCATGAATAAAATGTCGAAGAATCTCGAAGATTAGAGTCGGGTGCATATAATTGTTGTACAGAAGAAATTTTGTAAGGATGTTGATAATTTTGTTTTAAAAGGTGCAGGGTGCAAGGTTTTAAAATGTGCTAGTACGTTATTATAAAGTGTAGCTACATTATAGGTGAAAGATGTTTTACACATAACTGTTTTGTGTTTGGGGATAACCAGTAGTCCTCTGAACCTTAAATTAAAGGTAGAAAACGTGATTGTATTATAAAGGTATGGAGGTGATTGGCATTGCAAATTTAACCACTTGGATATTTTTAATATATCAGATATGGAATGGACCGATCTAGATACGCTTTATATTATGGGTGAACAAGCGTTTTTCAGGCGTCGAACGCGCCTTTTTTCTTTTAAATCTAAGTAAGGATCATATATTACGTCCCAGTAGTTTAGATGACTCAGGACTAGTGAATCACATAGCGTTTCTTAACATTCCCAGGTAAGAACTCTCTATATTGGTACATTAAATGCAAATTGTAACACCCATTCTTAATGCAACCACTGTCATGTCATGTCAAGTCTAAGGGTTTTGGCGTCTATTATTAACGTGATGTTTAAATCCAAGGGTTTTGTTTATTACTAGCCCTAAGGTTCTAACAGTCACAATAATTGATTACATATTTGAATATTTACTTTATTAAAAATACTGCTATAGTAGTAATCATTCCACTTTAGATTCATTAAGGTTTATTCAGTTATTTTAACTATAAATGTTAATTCATCATTAAAGATATTATAAGATATAATATTTTGAGGCAAGAAGGATAAGTACATTACGTATCATCCGTATACGTGTGTAGTTGTTTATGTTTCGTTATGTTACACATAAAGTTTGAAGTGTAGATTGAGAATAAGGTTGGCCCGATGATAGAGCCTTGCGGAACATCCGTATTAATACTTTTAAATAATGAGACCTTATTTTGATATGACACCGTTTGCCTACCGTTGTTTAAGTAACTATCAAACAAGGACACTGATCTAGAAGACAATCCACAAAATGATAATATTGCTAGTAGTAGGGTCATGATCTGTGCTATGCTAAACCTTGGAAAAAACAAGGTGAACTGAAATGAAGGCTTGCTTGTTATCAATGTAAAAATATCTTCTGTAACTTTGAGTAGTGCGGTAGTGTAACTGTCACCAAAACTTCATTGATAATCGGGTAGAACCCTATAGGATTGTAAGAAACTTCGAAGTTGGATATCCACAATGCGCTCCACAACCTTGGACAATGCAGCTAGGATGGATATTGGTCTTAGTTCAGAATAGTTGTTGGGATTTTCGATTTCGATAACGAGAGCAATCTTCCAATCAGATGGAAATACGTTTATTGTGTGCGTAAGATAGGGAAGCAGAAAAGGTAAACAAAGCTTAATCATATCAATATTGAAAACATCATGACCAATATCAATCTCCTTTTTCTCTTCACCAGTGGATTCTGCATATATAGCATATATAACAGCACTTTATGTTTAAATCTCTGTATGCAACATGAACGGTATTTGCGGGAACGCATTTTTTGCCTGGAAGTAGAGGTATACCATAGCTTAATTTTTCCATTTCTATTGTTACCCTCTTCTTTTGTTGTATGAAAAACCATACATACTGGCACGTTTTCGTCCTTTATCTCAACAAGGGTACTATCAATTTTTTCTAGGTTTTGTGAATATGAATGGAATATTTTACTTAATGAATATATACGGTAATGCCTCATTTTCAACATTCTTTAGGGAATTCTATAAAACATTTTTATTATGTTTCCCTACACGGAAAATTAACATTAGGTCCGGTGACAAACTTAGAAATTTAAGAATTAAGATCCAACTTTTTACTAGTTTATACAAAAAGTATAAACTTCCCAATTTGTATGCAATTAAAAAACACATTTGCAGTGACAAGAAGGCTGTAAAAATTATAAACTTGTATATTAATCTAGTAATTCTACCCGCACCATGTGGTCAATAATAAATTAACACAGAAACTTAATACGCAAATTCACTCAACATTGACTGCTGATGAATCTGTTCAGTATTTCTCTAATGCTGCAAATAATGTTGTTACTAACATTCCAAATATTGATGTAAATCCTCTTGGTTATTGTACTCGTGTAAATGAAAAACTGTTTTTTGAGTTTGCTGAAGTTTCTCAAGTAGCTGTAAGGACATTTATGAGTTAAATGTAACATTTATTAAGAAAAACATTAGTTTACTGGTACCTCCACGTACATTAGTAATTAATTCTATAATTGTGTCAGGAACCTTTCCTCTAGAATTAAAAACTGCATTAGTTATGACTATACCGAAGAAAACGGGAACTAATGATATTGCAGAGTTTAGGCCTATATCAATCCTTCCAGTCTTTTCTAAAATTATTGAAATCATACTCTACAACCAAATAATTACTTACTTTGAACATCATAACCTTTTTTACAATAAGCAGTATGGTTTGAATGTGTTACACATATCTTAATTAATAAGCTAAGACATGCTTATAATTTCAGTCCGGGTAGCTGTGCACTAATACTATTTTTCTTAAACCAGAGGTATCTTTTAATAATTAACGGTCTAATGATTAACATATACCAATGGAAATGGCCCAGGGTACCATATTGGGTCCTTTACTTTTCCTTATCTACATGAATGACTTGTATTCTGCTTGTCGGTTGATATAACTTGTATTTTATACGCAGATAATGCTACACTTATTTCTACTGAGGAAGACACCAGTTTAGCTTTTGTCAAAGCGTATAATAATCTAAACTCAATCAATCATTGATGCCTAGCTAACAAATTGAAAATTAATTCTTCTAAAACGGCCTATATGCATTTTACATTGCAAAAATCTTACACGGGAATATACAACACTGTTCCTCATGTAAAGTTTCTAGGGTACGTTATAGACCCTCGATTAAACGTCGGTCAAAGAAACTGTGCAAGTTCATTTTTCTTTTACGACGGCTTGCAAGCAACGTCTCTGAGGACATCTTAAAAACCGCATATTATTCCCTCATTCAAAGCACTCTATGTAATGAAATCTAGAGTTGGGGACACCATTGTTCCTAGTCTAGAGTGTTTAAACTGCAACGCAAGGCTGTGGAAGTAATTTCAGGCTTAAGATATGGAGATAATTGTCGCGAGGTCTTTAAAAATCTCAATATATTGACGTTCCCTTCATTATTTACTGGAAACAGTTTGCTTCATCAAAATATCTATGTTTATCCAGCAATCTGACCAACACGAATATAACACTAGGAAAACACTTAGCGTGCAGATTAAATGTTGCCAATTATAGGTAACTCAAAATGGAACGATTTTCCAGGCTCAATTTTTGTATAACTGTCTTCCCCTGAGTGTCAGAAATCTTCATTTCGGCAAATTTAAAAAAGCCACGAACAATTACTTAAGCCGAAACGTGTTCTACTCATTTCAGGAATTTGTTGATGGTATAAGATATAGTAATTTTGTATAATTTAATCATTTACACTGTGTAATTTTTTATGTATTTTCCATATAATCAACTCTGTGATATTATTTTGACGAGTGTAAGTGCTCTTGCACGGTAAAATCAATAAATACTATTATTATTATTATTATATATTTTAACATAAACTATTAATTATTATTACACTAATAAATAAAAATTCCTATTTAAGTGAAAATACCTAACATTTTCGACCAATTAAAAGTCTGTATTTTGTATCGTTACCATAGCAACTTAAACAATTTCCGGAAATTTTTCTCCTTGGAGTAAGGAGCATGAAATTACATTGGAAATTTTTTGACGTTTATAGCTTAAATGACATTTACAGTTAACTTTAAATTATGCCGAATTTATTCTATAAATAAATATCCTTTTGAATTAACATACAAAGCCTACTATTTAAATTTCAAAACCATCAAAAATCGTCATTACCCTAATATTTTTTAAATAATATTTCGGTGTGAAATTTCCTTACCGAATCCCCACGATCTTGAATTAATAACCCGAAATTTTTCCTCGTGCACGATTTCTTTAAGAAAATTATCCCGAGTCGCGACTCGGGATAATTTTCAAAAAATCGTGTACTCGGAAAAAATTCCGTAATAATTCAAGCTCTAGGGAGATTACAAGTGAAAATATTTCATAATACGTATTGCTGTCACTCTTTTGATGGGAATTATGGCGGTTACACACACCAGTCTTTTTAAATATCGGTTCAGTTGACTCGATACCATTTGTGTTTATCGTTTCCTACTAACTAACGTCAACTGATAATTTCAAATTTTTTAACTGCCATTATTTTTTATTGCAGAATCCGTTGTTGAAAAGAAGAAAGAGAATCGCCATTTAAAAAAATGTTCGAGACCACTTCCTGAACGTTTTTGCGGTTTCAAAAGCCATGGGTCCTGTTTGTAAGAAACTTGATACGATTTGATTTTTACGCAACTGAATTTTGATCATTTTTTTTGTCAAAACTGCAACGAGCAAACATTAGGAAAAATCGTTAGTTTCACCTTATAAGAAGTTGAATTGAAATTTAGCGTAGACTAAAAACTAAATAAAACGGATTAATGTCGCTTTGTTAACATAACTGTAACCAGTTATAATGTAGTGGTTTAAAAATTTTAATAAATTAATAAATAAAATGAAGAAATAAGTGTAAAAATGTTCTCCGAAACAAATCGTTAAACTAACTCTAGATACAAACCATTCACCAAAAATAATGCCTTTGACTCAGTTGGTTGATTAACGTAGGGTGGTTCAATCTTTTGATTTGCTTAATTACCTCAATTTCTGCTTGATTACTTCCACTGAACATCAATATAATAACTGCCATGTAACACTAATAAAAAAGATCTCGGATGCCAAGTTATTTTTTAATTATGCTCGGAATAACTAAACTGAGGTTGTTTACAATAAAAATTTTATCAAAATGTAAAAAATAAAATATATACAAACTATGTTTATTAACAGTTAAATTAGGGTTATATAAAATATATCTTAAAAATAGCCTTAAATTACTAAAAAATCATTAAACATAAATACCTGTTCGTAAAATTTTGTACACAAACTTTTTAATAACCTCTGGTATCTAAACTATTACGGAAATGTCAACCAAGGTGATGTCATCTTTGCACCAATATTGGGCAATATCTCGAAATAATACCTTACGTTATAAACCACACCCAAAAATGGAATTTTCCTTCTTATAAATTTATCTTCATGAAATTGAATAATCCGTTTATTGCATTCTCTCGAAATTCAGATAAAAATTGGGATCTAATTTAGATCTGCAATCGTAAAATGAAAGCGTACGTAAAAGTAGAATTAAATGCGTACTTAAAATGTAATTAAAGTAGAAAAGTAAAAGTAATAGAAGTGCAACTCAAAGTAAAAAAGTGCCTGAAAAGAGCAAATGTTGTAATTTTTAATATAATGCGTTAAAATATATCTTACCATTAAATCAATGGCACTTTTCACAAAATTTAGGTGGAAGCTCAAAAATTGCTTCCTAAACAACACATCATTCATCAGGAAGTGAAAAAATGGACGCTTTAGGATGTCAGATGATATAGTCGTGCGCGAAAAATTTGCGCAAAGAATTAAGGCAACGATGACGCATTGCGCGAAAATATTGAGCAGAAAAAATAATTTAAAGAAGTGCGAGTATAAACCTTTAAGAAGATATGCACTTAAGTTACACCAAAATGCAAATTAAGTTACCTACCTCATACATACAAATCATTAATAAATAAAATTTTTCTTATATTTACAACTAAATGAACGAAGACATAAATTACGGTATGTTTTAATACAACTCAAAATGGGTTGTTACACAGTGTTATGATAGAAGCAAGGATACGTGATTGTGACGTCACAATAGTGGTCCCAGCACTTTGTTTGATTATACAGACTTACGGTGTAATACAATATGGTATAACATTGACGTTATATAAAAAAAAGTGTAATATATAAAAGTTGACTCTCGACGTCACTCTTCTCTGTAAATTGCATCAACCCATCGTTTTTCATTCTATTATCTTTTCGGGAGAAAAATACTGAAAAATAATCGCCGCTATCACTATAATAACTTGAACAATTGGGTATACAGCATTTCTAAGGCATTTACGGGTAATAATTTAATGCTATCTCTCGAGAAAATACTAGTCTACTTACTTGCAGAAATGTTCCTCACATATGCTGCTAGATGTAAAAGCATAACCTCCACATAAACTTACACATTACCAGCACTAATTAATATTAGTTCTAATGCAATATTACTAAAACACAACTGTCAAAAACTTATATTGTTAACTGTATTTTAAATCTGTAGGCAGTGGACCGAGAAATTTTTATTATTGTAATAAACATTTGCAAATCGCAATTGTTACCGCGAAAGAAAAGGTAATTAATGGGTTTAAATACCTTGATAATAAGTCGTTGTTTTTCGGGATATTTTATTTTATGTATTTTATACAAGAAATATCTGAATGTATAAGGGTTGAAAAGGAAAAGAAAAACATATGTTGGAGTAGAAAACAGGTGTCCGCTCGAAACTGCCTTTACCGACCGTAACGAATCGTTAAAAATTTCTATACGCACATTCTTAGCGTAAAAACCGCGCTAGTTTAATGATTAATTACGTCGGAACATACCGCAAATCAAAAGACGCCTTTGTTACTAGGAAATTCGAGGAAACAGGAAAAGGCCACGTATTTCATTCCTTCCCCAAGGGAGAGGTCGGGCTGCTCAAGCTTTCCGAGCTTCTTCATCCACAATCATGGATTCCCAGCATACATACATACACTACGTATATATGCATGGTGCGATTAAGGATGGGTATGGTCAGGAGAGGATTCTGAGGGCGAAAATACTACCCAGCATTCACGTAAGTAGCCACATGGTGTGTATATACGCAGTGATCATGCCCCTATATGTGTATGTGGAAAACTCCCTGAAAAAACTTCATACAAGGTAGACGGTAACGGGAATCGGACCCATTACCTCCCGAATGCTAAGCAGGTCGTGTCACCACTACGTTACCAGCTCAGTTAAATTCGAGACCTATAAGGTTTGTTAGGGACGAATGAATATTTTAAAAATCAATACCTCTTTTAGTAATAATTATGAAAATATTCCCACGTAATATTTCTTGTTGTTTTTTATTAGTTTTAAAAAAGAATCGATTTGGGGATTAGATATAGGTAGTTGAAGTCGGAGGTTCGATTGAGTTGGACGGTTGGACCGTTCTTTGATTGGTTAATTACAAACACTCATTTTAAACCGTTCTGTCTATAAATATTTTTATCGTGTATATTTTAGTGAAACTGAAGACGTGAATTCAACCTTTTCTTTTTTGTATGTTTTAATGTAAGTTTTTCCAAAAATTAATCTGTAAATAATCGCCCGAGTATCTTAACTCGTTGTGTTTGTGATAATGTGTTTAACTAAAGGATTATATTCAAGTGTAAGTAGGTATTTGAGTGTAGATCAAAGCTCGCAGCAGACAATTGTCAGGTTGCGTTGACGCACCCTGTATGTAGGATGTTATAATGACGTGTATTACGTGTTTTGAGTACGGGTGTATTGAGTTTGAACAAAAAAAAAATTTTTTTTGTGTATATACATAATGTATGTGGGTGGGTGATACGCCACTGGAAATTTAGGAGAAATATGTATGTAGATACGTGTATTTGAATATTATAGAGACTTTGGTGTTGGAATAAATAGATTCCGATGAATGTGAATGTGAAAGGAAATTTGTCGATGGGACGATAATGTTTGCTACTGTTGAGCTACTTGATAAAGAATAGAATGTGGGAAGATAGAGGAGTAATCTTTGCCAGAAGATGTGAGTGTATAAGTGTAGAATGTTTTAGAAAATATGTAGAGAAAGATTTGGTGTTTAATTGTTAATTATAGAAAGTTCTCGTAATGTTGTGCAATAAGTTTTGAGAATACGTGTATGTATATGGGATTTGAGACCTTAGACTGTACTTATTTTTGCAAATGTTGCGGAAGAAAGACGAGCGCATGTGGGAGATAAGCGTTGAAAGTTGTATAATGGTCCAGAGTGGCTACTGAATGAATGTGATGGCGAGAACTGGCTTCTTCATGAAGTAATTGGAAAATTTGCAGGTAAAAACAAATATGGCGATGTATTGTAGTTATAAGCGTGGTTGTACAGATGGTAGCATCAGTCGGGACTAAGAAAGATTGAGTGAATACCATTGGAGAATATAGCAAGGAAGTCGGACATGTTTAAAGATGGATGGCTTAAGGTATAAATAGGAAAGTCAGGGATTGACGTGAGGGTTGTTGGTTGTTGCTTTTTGGTAAGAGCTCGGTGAGACGCGCGCGCGAGGTGAAGTGTGAAATTAGAATGGGTTGAGTTGGAGTTATATTTGTGAATAATATTGAAGGCAGTCATTGTTTAAACAACTGCGTAACCCGAAAGGGGATGAATCGTATAAGACATTCATAAATAAAACAATTAATAAAATTGAGATTGAAGATAAAATCAGTTTTTGTTCTTCAAAAGAAAAAGTGCGTAAGCAGATTTATAAAAGATAACAGTTATTACGTTATAGTGTTGAGTGCAGCGCGTGTTCTTGTAACGATATTTAGTTAAAATTATTTATGGGACCACATTTAAGTAAACGAAATTTTCGTAATAAATTGAGCCAATGTTAAGGTAATTTTATATGACATTAAAAGTTTATTTGTGTAAGGAAGGACTAAATTGTCCTAAAGGTTGCGAGAAACTTTATAGAGGCAACCAAACGTGTATAGATTATTACGTTATTGGAGTAATAACCTTAGTTGGACTAATGGCGAGTGCAGAAAGGAATAAGTGGTTGTGGAATTGTGAAGTAGTTGTTATGTGCCTTCAGGCAATTTAAGGAATACAAATGGACTACAAATAATTGATTTACGGGAAGAAAGAAGAAAGAAAAGCGTAGGATTAATGGACAATTTTTGAAGTAAGAATTACATTTAAGAACCTTGAAAATTCAGTAGAGCACGATTATCTTTTCTTTGTTTAGTTGTAATTTGCGTATTGTTGGGTAATTTAATTAATTATTGTTGAAGGAAAAAGATAATCGGTCTCGAGTTATGTTGTATTGGTTGTTTTAGTATTAAGAATTTTTGCAAAAACACAAATTTGTATTGACAGTGGTTTATCAACCACGCTGTTTTGTGTATGTAAACATTTGTTTATTATTTTATGCAGGACAATATATATTTATCGTTACCTTTTTATTCTGTTGTTTATTTAGCCAGTTATGAGATACATTTGTGACGTTTACTTAATTGGTGACCTAGTTTTCGACAACTTGAATGTAAACTTTGCATATTTTGGATTTTTAAGATTAATGAACAACCTGAAAGGTTATATTTGCCAGGTTGATTGCAAAAATTTTCATGTTAGTTTCATTAACGCAATACACTAATGACGGATTAGCTGTTAATTAAAATTTCATTAAGTATAACTAAGAGAGATGAGTTTTGAGAACTTACATATTTACGAATGTCAAATACGATTCAGAAGTATTATAAAAATTAAATTAAATTTAAAAGATATCGTTCATGTTAGGAATATTAAACCTTCAAGGATTATTCTCGTTTGACTGTTTTGCAGCACTTTATCACTATTATATTAGAGTAACAATTATTAAGCCGATGACATTGCTTTCTTTTGGTTAGGAATTTTAAAAATTAATTATAGATCATTGAATGAAGAACTATTTATTCATTAATAAATAGAAATTTTACTTTATATGTATACGAGGGATACGTGGGAAATATTCAGTTAACGTGTTATAACTGTTGGTTACGTGAATGCTGTTGAATTTGAGTGATAAATTTTATTTTGGAAGTTTTGGTATACGAGGTGTATTCAAAAAGTTTCTAATAACCTGGGTAGTACTAAATATATTTGAGTTTGAGTTGAATTGTTTTGGACGAGTGTTTGTTTTAGAACCCTCGTGTGAGAGTTTACTGAGTAAGCACAATCCTACTTTCCACAACCAAGTAGGGTTAATTAACATCCAGCTTAAGACAATTATTTTAGCAAAGTTTCGATTGTGGTGGCGCCTAGAGACATATATTCCCGGACTGAGCTGTTTGAATTTAAGTGTAAGGTGTTTGAGCGTATTAATCATTCATTTTACTTATTATTTCGACCACGCCCATCTCCCTGTTAGCTGGCTTGGCAACCCGCTTACATTAGTAAGCATACACGACGCCTAGTGCGGTTTGGACGTGTAACACAATTCAACAAGCCTATGTAATCTATTAAAAATAAATCATTGCCTTGCAAGAAAGTATCTATTTAATTACGCTCATTAAGTTGCAATCCGTTAAAATAAAAGGAGTCCACTTCAGACAGTACCGTGCTCCTCCTCCTTGCTAGTATGGCTTGGCATTGTTGCCTGTTTATTAATATTTGTGTACAGGAGATAATAACGATAGACATCCGTTAATTCGTTATAAATGAGACCGAGGTTTACGTCTGTAAACGGGTCCAAATGACATTAAAAACTCATCAAATTCCATCTTTACTGTTAAACGAACCCGTTCTTAGTGTTTTGTATAGATGAATGAGTAAGCTGAGAACGGGATGCTGTATTTTCTAACGCGCTCAAACTCGCGGGTAGGCATTTTGTTATGAATTTTTTGCACCTTATCCTGACAAGGCTTTGTTTTAATGAATTTTTTGTGTTTTTGATTCAGTCGGCTTATTTAGAATTGTTTGTCTACGAAATAATTTCTCTTTATATGTAATTTATTGAACTGTACGTATGTATTTTGTGCTTTTATTATTCACTTTACAATTGTGTATGTGTAAATTCCTTGCCTATTTTTCTGTTCTTGTTTAATTTTACTGTTTGTTATATTTTAGATGTACCGTAAACTGGCTTATTATTTTCTTAGCTACTTAAAGACCGGCATGTTTGGTTGTGTAGGGACACGTGTTTGGTATTAACATTTCTATTCTTATTTATTTATGACACAATTGTAGGTGTGATTTCACCGTTTATTTTTGTTTGTTTATGAGTTCTTTTTTTTTGTTAATTAATTTTATGATTTTGTACACACTTTAACCGGATTTAATGGTGTTTTGTTATATATTGAACCCTTCCATTGTTTGTTTTTTTTTTGTTATTTGATTTATTAACGTACTTGTGCAATTACTTATTTATTAATAAATTGGATTTTCTTGGTGGTTCTTTGCCAACTTAGTAAATTAACGGGTTGAACCATCATTGCGCAAAGCTCGTTAATTATAATGTGAGTAGTGTCATTGTTCACCTGTCCCACATGATGCAACACTTAACTTCATCAAATCTTATCTCATTCACATAACACCACGTAGCCTACCACTAGACGGCCAATTCTTTTGATCAGATTTGAAGTTTGCGAGTAATTAAATATCAAACTTGTAAATAAATTCTAATGTTTTAATTATTGCTAGGAAGGTCAATGTAAGGCAAGCAATTAATTTGAGTAATAGTAGCATTATTGTCAGCAAAGTCGAGATACATCCCTTAGCGATTGTTTTGTTCTTAAATTTGCATTATTACGAATAAGTTCAAAATACAATTTTAAAGATAGGGTACCTTCGGATACCACAAGTTAAGATGTATTATAGCTTTACACATAAATAGATATGTAAAGGGACGCCGTCAGAAATCCCAATTTTTTATTATTATTAATTAGTTTCCTAAAGTTTATTAGCAACACGCCGCCCTTTATCAAAAATTTCCTGTCATGGTTAATTATTTGCTAAGTAAAATACCAGTACTGATATAATATTCACGGAATTTATTAAGATAAAGTGACTCGCTAAATGCACAGGTGCAAGCAATTATAAAAATTCGTAGAAGTTCTAGTAAAAGTTAAAAGTTGAAGTTTCATAACGTTGCAGAAAATGGCACAATAATTAATCATGCATTCTCCCTCCAGACGTAAATCCCAAAAACGTTTAAAAGTTTGTATACGTCAGAGTATCTTCCGCCAATACTGGCTTAAGGAATCTCACCACCAAAGTTTCGTAACCACCCTCGCGAATTCTTTATAAAAACGCGGCACGCCTTGCTAGAAAATAGATATGAATGATTATCAATCGCTCTCCACCAGAAACTCTCTACGAGAAGAATCCGAATAGAAGTCGTGTGCTCTATCGTCGCGCTCGCGCCGTCTACTACCGTTTAAAACCGCCAGCCTGTAACCGCCGTCCGAAGTAGAAATCGCGACTCCACGACTTGATAGCCTCACCGAAGTCAAAGGGTTAGAGTTGCAGAGATCTAACGTTGAAAGTACGTAAGTTGAGATACCTGGTGATAGGGATATGCAGGGTTGTAAGCCCGACATACTCTTTCATTACTAGACACCTACACTGTGGAGTTTGGCGGGTAGTTGCCCGACATTCCATTGACCGACGGAGATCCTATTGTTTGGTTTAACGGGTGGTTGCCCAGATTACTAACAAAGGAGACCCACCTACACAAATTTAAACTAACACTAAAACAAAAACACCTCGACAAACGTACCCGCAACCGCAGAGTACCTGTAATTAAAACCTCGTCGGGAGATAAAGCCGAACACCTAGTTAACACCGTTAATCCAGTAATATAGAAACATAACCGTAAAAACTAGACGTGTTCGTCAGTATTAAATTATCGCCTGTAATAAAACCACCAAGACGTAAAATATAAGGAGATTGGCGGATCCTTCGCAGCAGTACGCAGACTACAGACAGGTAAGATCATCATAGAGTGTGAAAGCAAAGCTCAACAACAGACCTTACAAAACAAGTTAGAGCAATCAGGGACATATAAAGCCAAAGAACTAGGCCCCCTACACCCTAGAGTACTACTGCCTGGGCTAGAAGCTGGCTATACTGATAAGATGCTTATAGAGGGACTGGTGACCCAAAATGAGGATATAATAAGCGGCAACTATAATATCAAAGTGGTGGGTAAAAGGGTATGCAGGAACCCGAAAAAAGAAAATTGGGTGATAGAGCTCAAACCCGGAACTTTTAAGAGGGTCGTCGAACGAGGATACTTAAACCTGGACCTAGAAAGGATAAGAGTCCAAGAACATGTTCACCTGGTCAGATGTTTTAAATGTAACGCTTTTGGACACACGCAAACGAGGTGTACAGAGAAGGAGGACACATGCGCTAGATGCGAGGGTTCGCATAGAACATCGGATTGCAGTGAGGGTAAAATAGAATGTTGCAACTGCAAGAGAGTAAATCTAAACGGTGTCGATCATACGGCATTGGACGGAAATTGTCCCGTCTATCAAAGAAAGATAAAATTGGCAATCAATAAGATAGACTATGGATTGTAAAACCATGAGAGAAGACGCACAGGTGCTACAAATAAACCTGGGGAAGGGCAGGGCCGCGACTGCCCAACTCTTGAAAGTAACAGCAGAAATGTTACCTACACCAGCTATAATTTTAATACAAGAACCAGGTCCAAACATGGATATCCTCAAGCAAGCTTATAATATATTCGGAGCGAAAGGTAGTAAAGCCCCAATAGCTGTCCATAAAAGAATAGATGTTTTCTCGGTAGAGAAGAACAACTCCGTTAACGTCACAACACTCAAAATTAGACTAAATAATAGCGAAGTGTCAATTGTAAATGTATATATCGAGCCGTTGAAAGACTGGCAGAAGGAGCTTGCTGTGATTAGTGAAGTGGCAACGGAGTCGAGGCTACTACTTGCGGGAGACCCTAATGCTAGACATCCAGCCTGGGGTGGGGATGTAATTAATAAAAGAGGAGAGGAGCTGTACGACTTGATTAACTCCTTAGACCTAAGAATACACAATGATCCACATGGTAGCCCTACATTTGAGACAGCTAACGGGGAATCATGGATCGACCTAACAATTACACGTAACGTGGATGTATCGGGATGGACAGTGGATAGCCAGGAATCCCTGAGCGATCATAAGATGATCCATTACGTATTAGATGGCAACATCGAAGAAAGAAAACCAGTACGGGTATTCAAGTGGCGGAACGCAAATTGGGCTAAGTTTGTAGATAAGCTGAACGAGGTACACGGGTTCCGTGAAGGTAGATCAACTGTCCAGGCCATAGACACTGTTTTAACGCACATTGGGAAAATGAAAGCTAATAAATTACATGGTGCCATGATCACTTTGGATCTTAGAAATGCTTTTAACCTGGCATGGATACCACTGGTAACAAGCCAACTCCATAAACTAGATATACCAAACAACCTGGCCACCCTCGTGGAGGATTTTATGACCAACAGAACAATTAAAGTCGGAGAAAAGGAACTTAGGGTGAACAGAGGTTGCCCACAAGGATCATGCCTAGGACCCATACTATGGTTGATTATAATGGAAACATGGTTCGAGAGCCTAAACAGTACACAAACAAATAATCAGAACGTATTGGTGCAAGCCTTTGCGGACGATCAGGTAATCGTAATAAGCGGTAGATCCGCAAAGAAGATTGAGGAAATATGGGGTAAAGTTATTAATATATGCATGAAGTGGGCGAAGAACACGAAATCCGAGTATGCACTTGAAAAAACGGAATATATATTTTTCCCAGGACGTAAAATACTTAGACCTCCTGTCCTAAAGCTATACGGTCAAACCCTGCATCCAAACGAAAACCTGAAGTATCTCGGCTTAAGGATAGACCCACAACTTTTGTTTCTAGACCACCTGAAAGATGTAAAAACTAGAATTTCTAAATATGCGAACAGACTGTGCGCAATAGGGGGGAAGGCCTGCGGCGCTAGTAGGGATACTATGAAAATCCTATACGAAGGGGCCATCAAATCAGCCATTTTATATGCGGCAGAAATCTGGGGAACCAGAGCCCACGACACCCGGATTATCAAGACATTATGCTCGATAAATCGACCGCTTGCCATCAGAATATCAAAAGCGTACAGAACCACACCTACAAACGCGTGTGAAATTATTTCTGGACTAGCACCACTGCCAATTATAGCTAGAGAGATTTTTAACAAGTACGAAATCGTGAAAGTAGGCCAATTGGAAGGTAAACCTTTACCCAACGATAGGGTACACCCGTCCCTCGGAGGGTTTCTCCAGATAATCAAGACACGGCCCCATAACGAAAACGAACTAACAATATTTACGGATGGATCTAAGTCAGACGAGCGGGCCTCAGCAGCACGAGTGATAATTAAGAACGGCACCACAATCGAGGAAGATATGCAATTTCTCTCGGCATATGCAACAGTTCACCAAACTGAACTATATGCAGCACATAAGGCCTGCCAATGGGTCGAGAGTACGTTACTCTCGACTATAAATATGGGAAACGAATCTCGAATTTTAGGAGTACTAAACAAGTGTGCCGCCGAATTTATTACAGATGACACGGTCGAAGTACAAACTTTCTAACCAACACAAGCTCATATCTCGGTCACACAATTCTCTAATTAGCTTCCTAGGTATTTATTTATTTATTTTGATTTATTACCAAACGTTCTAGTCAAAGGATAGGCCTAAATCTTTTATTTATTTTATTTAACGTAAATGTTTGTGATCATCGTAGTGTATTCTCTGTTGTCTTATTTTATTTTATTTAAGTAGTATTTTATTAAGTATTTATATAAGTATAATGGTTTTATTCTATAGGTTCCATCCCATAAGGACATAGTGCTCTAATAACCAGGCCAGATACACTAAAGTAACTCTTTTGTTGTAGGAAAACGAAGAAAATATATCTAGCTATCTACTTTTGTTCATGCCATATGTTTGTTAAGGTCCTAACTAATGCTGGTAAATCGTTCCTTATATGTACCATTGTATTTTAACAACACTATCATACGGGATACTAATTACTAAAAGAGGACTTTATCCCCGCAAATTTTTAGGAGTGCGGAGTTGGGATGGGTTTCGTTGGCTGGGTTTCGCTGGATGGGGGGTTGTTTTAGCCTAAAGCCTTCGGGTGGGTGGGCGAGGTTTTCACCTAATAGAATAATCTGTAATAAAACCACCGCCGCCACCACCGAAAAACGTATGTTATACCGTTTGCAATTAATAACATTGTTACCTGTAAACCAGAAACTATCCAATAATATATTTCGTGTTAAACAATTAAAATCATTATTGTTAGACGCGAAAGATTCAATTTAATAGAAAACGAAGGTTTTATATTTTAAAATCGGCCAACATAACAAAAGTATTTTTATTTAAATAAAAACCTGTGTACTAAAATAATTAATATCGGAAAAGAAACAAATAATCCGCAGCTACCGTATAGAAGCTACCTTCAAAACGAAAAGCTTTCATTTATTTAAAAGGGCAAAATTGAATTTAAACGTGAATGAGTTTATTTTCATAAGAAAAGCAGGTATAAACCTAGATTATTCTTATACAATTGAAAACCGACCGCTAATAAAATATCGATTATTTCTTTAAAGGCAGAACATTGAACTCGGTGTTTTATCGCACACGTATTTATAACAGGGTTATCTTGCTACCAACTTCTGTAGTTTATACAGGGACGCATTCAGGTAAAATTATTTATTTTATTTCGGCAGTTAAACAATATAAACTGAAATCAGTCAAAGGACCCAAATTAAAAGTCAAAACCCAACCCTTCTATTAATGTTACATTGCAGAAACTCCAGAGGACCACCTAACCCTCCTGCCCGGGACCAACCAGGAAGTAGTATGTGTACTTGACGATCCTGCCAGGAAGGGGAGAACCACCGGAAAATATGTTTTGTATTTATATCTTAGAAGTAGTTTACAGTAACGGAATTAGTTTTATAAAAAGATAATAGGGAATAAATGTATATAACCTTTTTGATCTATTTTGTTCAAAGTGTTGAGAGCCTGAATAACGAACCCCGATCCTTATTTTGCAAGTACAAAATCCGACTGAGCTAAAAAGGGCAAAGTGAAAATTATTCATTAGTAGTAATGCACTTAGCAGTAACCCTCCATTTTCGTTGACAGAAAGGGGGGTAATACAAATCTATGATCGGGTTATATGATATGATACATCAAACAAAGTTTTATCCTCTCTACAGAGTGAGGAGGCAAGCATCATACAGGATAAGGGCTACTATCGTGACCTCACTTAGTTGTATCCAAGTCTTCTACCATAACGGCGGCCACGCAAAATTTTAATATTATTACTTAAAGTAACAACTTGTTTTAAAACTTTGTTTCCAGTTGTGAAGTAAAGATCTACTGCCAAACCTTTAAAACTGATAAAAGATGAAGACAATTTTAATACCTATGAATATTGTATCTAAACAAAGTTGGCAGTAAAAAAGTTTCTATTTCGAATAAAATCCTTGACTAGAGGAAAAACGCGTATCCACCCAATCAGTAATTATTCTAGCTTCCATTAGTTTTACATTAAATTAAAAAAATCTAAAAATAATACAATAATTGAGTAAACATTAAATCTTTCAACGCATTTAAAACATAAAAGTGACCAAAATCGTATTATCTAAACACTACTACTTTATCACTGTCTAAATGAGTAATTTGGCTTGGTTGTACTAAAGTAATTAAGATGAGCAATCGCCACGTTAAAATAAAACCCATTAAAAACATACATAAACTGGCAGTACCCCAAACACTTTGCATTTGTTTCCATTTTCTTTATTACTACAGTTTTTCACATTTTTTGCAAAATTTCGAAATTTTAATTATATTTTATGTTACAACACCTTTGAAAGAAATAAAATTTATGGACTTTTACGTCATTTAGTTCTGTTGATCCATTAACCCAACTACAAAGCTCTAAGCGTAAATTCATTAATTAAAATACCTTTTAGAACGAATTTGAATACAATTACAATATTATATAAAATTAATCACGAGAATATGTTATAACAATTTATTTAAATTTAGTAATTGTATGTTAGTGTAGTTAGTCTATAATACACAAAGTATTTTTTGTTTACTATAATAACTAGGTAAAGTATTAGATAACGCAAGTTCGTAATTACAGAACGTAATTTAAGTTTAATACACAAATTCAGCTTTATAATTTCCAATATTAATAATATATGGCAATGACACTAATTATAGTTGCTTAATTATAAATTAAAGGTAGTTGTAAAAGCAAGTATAAATGCCATTTGGTGATTATATCAATTTTTTATGTATTAGTAGACGTTGAATACGATCAAAATGTCCAACCGTATATTATTATTTTCTGTTTGGACGTCAATCAAACGTATTGTGAAATGAAAATGGTTTGACAATCATGATGAGGAATATAGATAATAACAGGAATCAGATCTAAAAAACAACAGATTTTTTACTTTAGTTTCTTCTCAAAAATTTACTTCTGAGGGGAATAGCTTTATGATTGCTGAACACGAATCAGCATAAATTTCCTTTGCGGATTCCAGTAAATGTACGGCGATGCAGAATATTAATAATAAATTACAGGATGTTAAGTAAAATTACTTTATACAAAATAATTCTTAGAAAACAAATTTCACATTTCCATTAATACAGGAATTAACAAATAATATGTTAATGTTCCGGATTAAAATGGGAAAACAGAACGTTGGATATGTCTATATTTACGTGTGTGTACCGTAATACACAATTCCAAATGTGTAATTATATTTAACTCACTTGAAACAAGATTATAACTCTTAATTAGTAAAATTTGCATACTTAGGGTGTATTGTTTTACGAACACAAAACAATCATTACTTTTATTAGGTAAAAGTAGACATAATTATACAATTTTCTCAGTTGAGAATAAGGACGTGATGTCTGAATGATCCATATTTGGAAACAAACCTTGTTTGACCTTTATAAAGAAATTGATTTAAGTAAATAACTGAATATCCATTCTTTTATCGATACAAAACGCATTTAGCAGTAACTCATCTTTTGAATAAGTTAATTTTTAATTGAAATTTGAATTTGCATTGCATAACATTAAGTGTTTTTAAACCAATCTAATTTAATTTTCATAACCCAAATAAACAAAGCTTAATTGAGTTTAACTCTTTGTAATCAATAATCTATAAACATTAATATTAAATACATTAACCGATCGTATAAACAACCATTTTTAAGCATTTTCGACCATAAACATGCTAAATAGTTACACATTCATTTATCTGCTGTGACGTACTCTTTCGTACAGTACTTCCGTTATTTAAATTCAATATTTCAAACTTGTAAATAATTACTTTCGGGAATTTATGTTTCAATACTGATATATTTAAAATGCTTTCAACAGTCGTTGGATTACAATCAAACTTTAATAATTCATGTCATTAGAATTCCAATAATTAATATCCTGGCTTATTCATTTTACCTAATTAATCCCCAAATTACACTCATGTATTGCGTTAATTATTCCCCATGTTTTAAAATTGCATTTACAAACTCGTACATTTCTGAATATTAACCTTTTTACCAATGAGAAAGGTTTTTAGTTATAAAAGCCGTAAGATGTAGCAGAGTTGATGTGAACGACACCTAGTGTGTAAAACGAATGGATACTCTTAGCACTTTTTTTTTTGGTTATCAAGATAATCCATTTTTCCACAACTCCAACTAAACTAGTGTTAAATAGTACAGAAGCAATATTTAGCTCAAATTTCGACAAAACTTTATTTAGCACAAAGCTCAGCTCGTTCATCGAGCCGCGACCACAACGAAATTGGTGTATAAATGTATGTCTTGGACAGAATTAGGCACAAATCCTGACCATAGAATTTAGGTCCTGGCCACCGTGGAAATACATTTTTTACGATCCCAATGAATTTGTGTGTAAATGTGGAGTGTGGGTAACGTTTGACGAAAACCAAAGATATCAACTTTACCCCAACAAAATTGGTGTATAAATACAGACTTTCGGTAACATTCAGATTCACAAACTTTCATGGGGCAACAAGGACAGAGGCCTTCCTGCTTCGACCTTGACCGCCCTTGTAGCCAGGTCGATCCGAGACATTGGTAATGTTGTTTTTAGTAATTAATATCAGGCAGACCGGTTACTAGCCAAATCTTTCCCCGGACGATGCAACATTCCCTACCAAAGATTTCGTCCTACTACTAGAGAACATACTGAACTCGCCCTAGGAAAGTTCGGAGACCAAATCGTCAATGAGAATGGTGAACGCCTGGTGAAAATCTGTGGTTTAAGAATAAACATATGTGTACATGGCAAAGAGGTGAATTTAAAAGTATAATTGACTTGATAGTGTATGATGAAGGACTTAGGAACCTGGTGAGAGATACAAACGTAATGGGCAGATCGTCGTGTGGATCGGACCACTTTTTGGTTGTATAAGGAGTGTGTTTCGGACAAAAGCGGTGTGGAGAAGGAAATCAAACGTAGTGCGAACCTCTAGCATTAGAGTAAATAAACTGGTAGATAATGAGACTGAAATATGCAGATGCGATGAGTAGAGAGTTGAATGAGAATGAAGCAGAGTGGAACTAACAAGTAAAAGACAATGACGTTGAAAGTGAGTGGATAAGCTTGAAAGGCTGTGTTGTTAATTGTGCCGTGGAGTATGTGGAAGAGCGACTATAGGTAGGCTGAAAAAATGTGCTTGGTAGAACGAATCGGTAAAAACGGCACAGTATGTAAGAAAAAATACGAGTATATGGCAATGATTGCTGCAAACACGGAGACTGAGAAAAAGCGGTTGTATGAGGTGTACCGCGAAGGATGCAGTAAGTAATGAAGAAGTGATAGCTGCGAAAGGAGAGAAAATGCAGAATGATTTTGAGGGAAACAAAAAGCTCTTCTAGAAATGGGTCAAAAATACAAAGCGTGGCCCAAAACAGAACGGTTAATAAGGAGAATGTAGAAGGAATAGTGAATGAAACTGAGGATGATATTGGATTAAATGAGATAGAGAAAACAATAGGAATGTTGAAAAACGGTAAAAGACCAGGCGTGGATAAAATCACTGGTGAAATGCTAAAATATGGTGATGCTAAGCTTGTGCGAAGATTGTGTGAATTATGTAAGTATGGAAAATTGCCGAGTGATTGGAAGAGCGCGATCATTGTAACACTGTATAAGGGTAAGTGGAACAAGAGTGATTGCAAAAACTATTAAGGAATAACTCTGCTCAGTGTACCAGGTAAAATATTCGGAAGGGCACTGACTGATAGACTACGTGAAACTACCCAAACTAAGATTTGGGATGTGCATGTTGGCTTCATGCCAGGGAAAGGATGTATTGATCAGGTTGTGGCTCTGCACCAGGAGATCTAAAAATGATTAAGTTTAAAAAAAAACTGTACTGTGCGTTTGTAGAACTGGAGAAGGGATATGACCGAGTGAATAGGGAGCAGCTGTGAGAAATATTAAATGAATATGGCGTAAGTAAAGGTCTAATAAACGGAATAAGGGCTATATATAACGGTAGCCAGGCATGTGTAATGTCACCGTGGCTGTTCAATGCATGCATGGATAAATGTGTGGCAAGCATGTACCGATACAAAAGGTGTAATGGTTGGTGACGTAAACGTATTCTGGTGTATACAGATGAGACAGGTAGAATGCGAAAGAGCTACAAACAGCCCTAAGGAAGTTTGATATAGTCCGTAAGAGCGTAGACCTAAAGAGAAACGTTAACAATAGAAATATTGTGGTGTTCAATTGCGAAGGTGAAAAGAGAGTAGAGTATTTAACCTACATGATGAATTTGTGAATCAACTGGACGAGTTGGTATATCTTTGTAGAATGCTCAATGCATATGGTACAATGAATGGAGAGAGTACAATGAATGTAAAGATTGGACGACGGATCAATGCTGGAAGGCAAGTGATTGGAAGTATATAATGAAAAACGAAAGCATGAGCGTAGCTGCAAAACGAGCAATATATAATGGCGTGTTTGCCCTGTCAGTACTGTAAGGACGTGAGACATATAATGAAGAAGTGTGGCGAAAAAAAGACGATGATTAATAGGTATAAAGTAGTACACTACGTTGGTTTGACCATATCGAAGGAATGTGCAACAAAAGGTTAAAAAACTGATGTAAGGATTGTATTTCCTACCACGCAAAGGTATTTCGTGACTGGTGTGTTATGTTAATAACGAGAAACACTCATGGACCATAGAACTTGGCTTTTGGGCATCGAGAGAATCAATTTTACCGCGACCCCAGCGGAATTGGTGTATAAATATGCATTTTAGGCAAGATTCACCCCAAGCGTTGACCAATACTCATGGGCCACAGAATTTGGCTCTTGGCCATCGAGTAAATCAATTTTCCTCGGACTCCAACAAAATTGGTGTGTAGACGTAGTTTTTGAGCAATGTTTGGCCCAAGAGAATATCGAGAATATCCATTTTGCCGGAACCCTAACTAAATTGGTGTATAAAGATAGATTAAGGGACGGATAAAATTTTGCAGCGATTGGTTTATAAACAAACATATCCAAAAATTAGAGAGTTTTTTTATGTTTTACGGAAAACGAAAGCTTTAACCCTTCTGGTCCTGTAGGGATGTCCCAGCAAATACTCAAAAATTACTACAGGGGAGAAGCTCCATTTAAAATGTACGCGCGGCTGATATCATATAGAGTACACCTCGAAATAAGTCGATTTAGTTAAACTTACCTTAGTCCAAAAGTTGATAATAACCGTGCTACTGGGTGTCAAAGTATCTTTCGACTAATTTGGGCTAATCTTGGTGTGAGAAATTCGAATTTGTGAACGATTTTTTTGTATCTCCTACAGGGTGTCACAAGGGACGATTACGAGACTTCAAAATCGTTATAACTTTTTGTTCCACGGTGTATGTCCTTTTGGGTTTGATAAATCTTTTTCCCTATCTTTTCCAGTTAAGAAAGGTAACATTATTGAAGTCGCTAGAAGCAACCCTTTCCGAGAAAAACGCATCTAAATCTGATGATGCATGTAGATTGTCAAAGTAAGTCGAAAGCTATGACAAGGCATTGCATTTTCCTTTGAAGAATTTGGCAAACGTTAAAAATTCAGATGCGTTTTTCTCGAAAAGGGTTATTTCTAGCTGCTTCAATCAAGTATACCTTTCTTAACTGGAAAAAATAGGGAAAAATATATCAAGTCCAAAATGACCGTGGCACTAAAAAGTTATTATCATTTTAAAGTCTCCTAATTGTCGCTTGTGACGCCTCTAGAAGATACAAAAAAATTGTTCACAAATCTGAATTTCTCATCCCAAGAGACCCCTTTATACCAAATTTCGAGAAATTATCTCGAATTAGTCGAAAGACTCAGTTATTATCAACCTTTGGACTAAGGTAAGTTTAGTTAAATCGACTTATTTTGAGGAGTACTCTATGTAGAAGATCGTTGTAAATACCTTGTATACAACTTGTATGTGTATATGTATATATATATATATATATATATATATATATATATATATATATATATATATATATATAGGGGAGCGACGGGTAATACGACATAGTCGGACAAAATGGCTTTTGTTTCCTAAAGAAAATATAACCGGCTTTAAGTTCCCTAACCCTTACCATTTTGCGTAAATATTGGCAACGCTGTGCTGAGTGTAGTTTGAAGTGCATAAATGCACGTTTGACGTAGTTAGTGCGTTATCTGTGTTAAGGGTGTTTGTGATTCCAATGTAAGTAATAGTTCAAATTACTATTTCACCAATAAATATTGTTTTTTACACTACTTTGAATAGGTTAGAGTAATAGTACGAATGTTCACGACAGACAAAGTAAATTGTTTTTTTGCTTTTATTTGTTGTTTAATTGTTACGAGTATTAGTAGTAAGAAACTACAAGGCGGGTAAAACGACTTAACAAGATGGCGGGTAAAATGAATTACTATGTCATCTTGCCCGCCCTTTTCTATGAAGAATGAAGAATTCTTTCAGATGGTTTACTCCTATAAACGAAAGACAACTAGAGGTAGTTGGAATGTTGCGGACATGGAGCGAGCTTTAGAAGCTGTTCGTAATGGAGAAATGGGTTGGTTGAAAGCAAGTAAACATTTCAACGTACCAACTGCCACCCTCCGCCGTCGAGGTCTTAACAAAAACAAAATTGCAACAAATGCCACAAAACATTTGGGCTCCTTACAATCAGTACTCAATGGAGAGGTGGAAGCTGCAATAGTTAACCATATTCTGGACATGGAATCCCGTTTTTTTGGATTGACAACAACAGACGTAAGAAAGCTTGCATACGAGGTTGCTGAAAAAAAGACGATAAAACATTCTTTTAATAAAGAGAATAAGATGGCTGGGAAAGGGTGGTTACGTGGTTTTCGGCAACGTAACCCTGAATTGTCATTGCGTCTCCCTGAAGCCACCTCTCTTGCTAGAGCTGAGGCTTTCAATAAACCCCAGGTGGAAAAGTTTTTTACTAAACTTGAACAAGTTATCGAAGAACATAAAATTCATAACACAATGGTCTTCAATATGGACGAATCTGCGCTAACAACTGTTCACGTCCCTCCAAAGGTGTTCGCCAGAAAAGGCAAAAGGCAAGTAGGTGCTCTCACAAGTGCAGAGAGAGGTGTCCATACAACCGTTGTGGCCTGCTTTAGTTCTGGAGGGACATACGTACCACCGGCAATAATATTTCCCAGGAAAAGATTTAATCCTGTCTTGTATAACAAGGCACCAGTAGGGACGTTAAAACTACATCTACATAATGAATCTGGCTACATGACGGGGGATTTGTTCCAAATATGGATGCGACATTTTGTTGAGCATGTCAGACCAAATTTCGAGAATAAAGCTTTATTAATTCTTGACGGTCATTCAAGTCATAAAAGCTACGAAGCTTTGGAATTTGCTAAAAAGAATTTTGTGATACTGCTTTGCTTGCCTGCACACTGTACACATCGCCTCCAACCTTTGGATGTTGCATTTTTTGGCCCCCTCCATAAATATAACAACCAAGCAGTTACACAATGGTTGAGAGAGAATCCCGGTCGCACTGTTATCATTTATCAAATATCCAAACTTTTTAAACAAGCATATGAATAAACAGCAACACTAGAGAACGCATCAAGTGGTTTTCGTTCAACGGGGATATCACCTTTTAATTCGAATATTTTTCCAGAACATATGTTTTGGCCTAGTCTAACTACCGATTTGCCTGAAGATGCATCTGCTGCTGAAAGAGAACTACCAAATGTTGATGATCACTATATGCAAGAGTCAGCAAACAATGACCAAGGTTGTCCATCCACTTCAGAAAAAAATGATATTGAGGCTATCCTGAAGGATCTGTCTCCAGTTCCTCAGAGTAATAAAAGAAAAGCTGTTAAGCACAAAACTGGTGGCTATCAAGATCTATTTACCGAAAGTCCCGACCTCAAAAGCCTTCTCGAAAAAGAAAATGAGAAGAAACAAGAGCAACAGAGGAAGAGCAACGGAAATGTGGTAAGAAAAAAATAATGAAAGATGAATTAAGTGGCGAAGAAGATCCCTACAGTGGTAGCGACGAAGAAGATGTCTGTGCATGTATCTATTGTAATGACCTCTTCAGTAGGTCAAAATCTAAGGAATCGTGGTTACAGTGCCAATTTTGTAAAAAAATGGGCACATGCAGAGTGCGCAGGTGTGTCGCCAAAATCAAAAATTTTTATTTGCGACCTGTGCAAAAATTAAGGACTAATATTTTAGTTTGTTGAGTAGCATAGTAGCTGCATTGTATTTCATATTGCCCGCCCCGGGTGGGCAAGATGATTTTTTAATAAAATTTTTGTTTTTTATACTTGCAATAAAGCGCTTTATACCACTAGTAATCTTAGTGCCTAACATCATAGAAAATACTACCAGTTACCACTTTACAATAAAATTTTGTATTCATCTTTACATAGACGTAGTATGTCATCTTACCCGCCTTTCCCTATATATATATATATATATATATATATATATATATATATATATATATATATAGTTGGTAGAACGTGTTTAGGGAAAAAGAAGTAACACTTTGTTTTGATAGATTTTTTACTTCTTTTTACTTTCAAACTTCTGGAATTATAGAAAACTCAACACCAAAAAAATGCCCTTAAAATCAAAGAAAAATTAAGTCTAGGTACATCGTCATTTAGATGTACCACAGACGAATTGCTGATTGTAAAATGGCAAGACACAAAAGAAGTACTTCTTATGAGTAATTACCATAATACTTATGTAACAACAGTTACCAAAACAATTAAAGATTGCTCAAAATCACAAGTACTGTGCCCCAGATCATTTTATCGTGAAAAAATGAGAGGAGTTGACATCGCCGATCAGATGGCTGGTATTTATGATTTAGATCCACAAAAAAGTATTTTATAGACTGCAGTAGCAGTACTAAAAGAAGACGTTGATGGACCACAATTGTCTCGGTCGACACTACAGGAACTTCACTTTCGTGGGAAAAAGTGAATCGAAAATCAACGCTAATTCATAATCTCCAAATTGTTTCTTGGAGACGCAAATACCTTCGTGAAATGAAGAACTCGTTGTAATACCCGTAGCACAAAATGACAGCTCTTCCGAATCGGATGAGCATGATAAAGACCAGTTGTTAGTTACATATTGCAGTTGTTTCCAAATCCTACCTTTATGACAATATTAAATTACTGATTTCTGTTTGCCGTTTCCATGCAAAAAAAGACACAATTACACTAATAACATGATTTATTACTCTCTGATATTTTGGGACGTACTGTAACTCTAAAAATTAATTTAGTGGGATTGAAAATGCTTAAACTTTATTATCGATATTTTTATAGGAGTTTTGGAATTTCTTTTTAAGTTAAAAAAATAGTTTTTTGAAGCTCGCGAGCTCTAAGGTCTATTAAGTCTCTCTCGCACTTAATGGATAGAAGAATGACTAAGAATACTCTAATGTAAATTCAAGATCACAAATAATTATTATGTCAATTAAAGATTAATTAGTACAACATCCTTAAACGTTCAAAATGCAAATTGAATTACTGTTGACATATTCCATTTAACATAAACTTGTGAAGGTTTCAAATAATGAGTATCTATAACGAGATACTTTTTTCAGCAAAGTTACATAAGAAATGTATACTTTACTTTATGACTACTAATTAGCTCACGATCTCACAGTTTTCTGCAGAATTAGAATGATGTAGACACTAAAAGGCTTCATGTCAGGGACGCGACTCGACGTCTCATGGTATTATAGTGTATATCATTTGTAATTAGCGCAAACAGGAACTACGACTCTTTACACTCCTTTCATCTTATTTAATTATGATGTTTATTATAATTGTTGTAGTTTTAATCAAATATTAATTATTAAGCAATTTATACAATCCACTTAACATCCATTTTCGAATTATAAAATTAATCAAAATCATTATTAATTTTTCTTTGTGATAAATAACAAGTCATTGTATTTAAAAGCGAATCCGCCTTGCTTACATTACCAATATAAGAATCAAACAAAGAAAAGTAAATTCAACCCTCCTACAAATCTAAATAAAATTATAATTTTCTTAGTCAATAGGTACGTAATTTTCTTTCAAGAATTATAAACAATTTAAAGGTGTGCCTTACATTAGCATTTATAGTTACAATAGCTAAAAAGTAATAAATTTTATGATCTTTCGCTGTTCTTAATTACTTTGCATCATCATTACATCGTATTATTCATACTGACAGTCATCCATGACTTGAAATAATCCCACATCATACAAAAAAGAGATTTTGAACCGAAAAAAAGTAAAATAATACAGTTGATGTAGAACTGTGACATTTGAAATGGATGAATGTATAAATAATTATGATTTAATACCAAAATGCGATTGTTAAAATTATAAATGTGTTATTATTAATGATATCCACGTAGGCTAAATCTATTTTGATTGATTAATCGTTAATAAAAGTTCAATTTATTGTTGAACAATAGAGATTATATGTTCGATAGAAAGAATGCCGAAATATTACAAATCGATTGTAATTACATATAACAAAAACTTTTTTACTAAAGCGTCATCGGAATTGTAAGGTTTTTTTTTACTGATTGGTACTCAAATTATCTTTTTATTGTGGGAAGGAACAAACAAAATTCTTTGATTATTATATTACATACATAAAACAAAATTTACATCGATTGGGGCTTGAACCTTGATGGCGCAGTTGGTTAGCGCAGTACTCTAGCGAAGTGCAGATCGTAGGTTCAAATCCTACTCGAGGTAAACTATTTATGTATTTAATAAAATTGATAATAATTTTTAACTACATAAAAATTCTATGAGGTTTTCGGTATTTTTAGAGACATGCTACTATAGACTATCCAAACCTCCAAATTCAGTGCGCGTTCTTCTTTCTTTTACTATCTTCAGTCATTTCTAAATAACGATATCCTTGTTCTTCATAGCAATGTTGTCAAACGTAAAACGTAATTTAATGACAAATCAATATCAACTCCGTGTACTGTCATAGTTATTGCTTGCTTTTTCTACGATATTTATAGAATTAAACTCCGTTTATTAAAAATCGTTCTTTTCAGAACGCCTACATCTTATTTACGCGTCTTACAAGGTAATGATGAATGATTCTATAATTGTATGTTTGAGGTTATTTTATAGAATTTTGTATCATATGGAGATGGAAGGTGAATGAGGTCCTGCAAATATAAAACGATATAGTGGAAAACACTTCAGTCGTAAGGATAAATGCCTCATTATGAATGTATTTAATTATTTCTTGACCACAATGAACGTTAGTGCAGCTGTTGCAAAAGCCAGCAAAGCTTTATATTGCACAGAGCGTAATATCGATGCTATCAAAAAGGAAGACCAAACTGCATCAGTACCTAGTCCGAAAAAACGCATGAAATCCAAGAATATACAGTCAATTATTCGACGTAAAGTGCAAAATTTTTTCATTGAAAACATTCCACCAACGATGAATAGCATCCTTTCTTCCATTAATAGTGATGATGATCTACAAAATTTTAAACGCAGTACACTATTCAACGTCTTGAAATATATGGGTTTTGAGTTTCAAAAGATGCGATGCAAGGGTATCCTTGTTGAACGTGATGACATTACAAGATGGAAGCATAAATACTTAAGATGCATCAAAAAGTTCCTAGAAGAAGGTACTTAGTCTTTTTATTCGATCTCTAATTACCTGTCCTATTTTACATAATTAAAAATGTTCACTTTTTAAGTAAATATATACACCGATGAATCGTGGGTTAACGTGGGGCACACAGTTAATAAGGCATGGTGTGGCACCAGTAAGTGGTCGGCAGGCATTCGTTCAAGGGCATAGTACAGGTTTAAAATCACCAAGTGGTCTTAGACCCCAATTTGCCTTAGGTCATGCTGGTGGCGACAACGGTTTTACTCCTGGTGCGGAACTTACTTTCCTCTGTACAAAGCACACAGTCGATGTGCAAAATGAAAAGACCAGAAGTGGTTTATCAATCAACTCATTCCAAACATACCACCAAATGCAATTATCGTTATTGACAATGCTTCTTATCACAGCAGGAAGGTAGAGAAGATTCGAACAATGGCGTCGCAAAAGGAACAAACTGTAGAATGGCTTAGTAAGAAAGAAATGCCCATTTAAGATAACATGTTGAAGCGAGATCTATTGGCTACTGTAGCACAAGTGAGGCATCTATATGACAAGACTAAACTTGATGTTATCGCACAAGAAAAAGTTCATGAAGTTCTTCGTTTGCCTCCTTACCACTGCGAATTAAACCCAATGGAAATGGTGTGGGCACTAGTCAAACATCATATTAAAATGAATAACAAGACTTTTAAAATTAAAGACATGGAGGAACTAATAAAATTTGGTTACGAAAAAGTGACGATTAAAAATTGGCAACATTATATAAGTCATGTAAAGATCGTTGAAGATAAGATGTGGGTAGCTGATAACCTTCAAGATGATATTGCAGAGTTTATAATCAACGTTACAGAATCATCAACCAAAGACCTAGAAATCGATTCGAGCGATTAAACTGTACTGCAAAACAAAAAAATTTACTAAAATATTAAATAAGTCTCGTTATTTAATAACCACACTTCCTATATTATAGTATAATGGAAATAAATGATGCAGCTATAATTGAACTTTAATAAAATTGTTATTTTGTTAAATACTGCGAACTCCTTCTATACACAAAGGATAAAGTTACCATTGCTCATGCTCTTGCTTCTAGAGCTTCTTTCACAACCCCATGTACAGGGTAATCTAACCCATCATATTGCCATGTAATGTACCCCTACATTACATATGCCTACTTCGCTTTTCTAAAAAATACAGTTCAAAGATTCGATTTGTATAGATTAAGGGTAATCTTTTTCGGTATATTCATAAGTACATTGCAGATTTATCTAAATTTGTATTGCATTGGAAATATTTTTAATAATTTTGAGGTTAGAAATTGTGTCTCTCGTACCGTAGATATACGATTATTATAACCGTAATACGGTATTATAGGTGCAGTAATCTATTGGCATAATAAGTTTGGCATTCCTGCACTGAATTTGGAGGTTTGGACGCGCTATAGAAGATAAAATTATCAAAATGTCCTTTTGATTGACCATTTAATAAAAAAGATAACATAAAAAATAATTAACTAGGTAACGTGTTTTGTTTAATTGGTTTGCTAAAAAATATTTTTACTTTCAAAATATAAACAAAAAAAATGTAGCTTCATTAATTAAATTCTTGTAATCTTAGATGTTTCATTACCGTGACACTAATCTTTTAATCTTATAAATGACATTCTACGACATTTTTTTGGTAACGTTGCCAGAACATGTATTGCAAAAAGTTGTTAATTCTCTTTTCAAAATAGGTGTAGAAATCATATCAAAATGCTTTGAAATGGTGCCAACTTTTGGGTGAAGTCTATTAAAGGTGAAGATAATACTATACAGTTCTATGATTGTACAGTTAGAGCTGAAAGTGCTGTAAAAAAATTACCAATTTTCAAATTTTCATAGTTTTTGAAAAGAATTATTTATAACTGGTTTTTTTTTGTAAATTATGCGTCATTAATCTATCACTTAAACCTTATATTATAGTTTTAAATTTAAGATGTAATTCTTAAATTAAACATTTCCTCCTGTAGATAAATTGCATAAAATAAGCATAAGAATTGCTTAGGTTAATTCAAAGGGATATTGTTAAGTTCTTGCCAATAGCTGTACATTTACAAACTAAAATTTCACTACTTTTACTGTTTTCATTTGTTTATACTCATTTTGTACTTTTTTGTGCATAACATATTTTGTAACTCTGTACGTTTTCCTTTAATTTTTTCCAATCCTTCAGTTTGTTGTACTTGATAATGATTTTCCTCTCTTCCACTGTTTAGTTCGAAATTATAAATTATTTGTTAGTACCAGACATCTGAAATGGAGTATAAGTTCATGCCATTGAGATTGATAACGCGTAAATTCTTTGGAAAGCTTGTCGATTGTAACGTTTTATTTTATCGCATGTAAAATCTTTTTTTTTTAACAAAAATAAAGCTTTTGTTATTTATTAAATCCAGATGCAAGTTTAAATTAAGATAGGTAGTGAAATCCTTTTATTAGTTTGGATACAAATAATAGTTATTTTCCTTATTGTAAGTTTTAGAAATTTTCGTTAGTGAAGGAGATGTAGATTATTTTTTGTGTAAATTAATATTCTCGTTATTCTGAATTGGCGAATTCTGTTAAGTGGATTTGAGATTGTATCATGGAAAATTGTATTGAGTATAAGAAATTATTACGTTGAATAGTACATCTTTTATGAATTTAATTGTAAGCCGTCAGACTGTCGCCTTCTTTTCGATAACATTTCTTGGTTTTAAACAAAGAGTTTGGATTTTATGTACGGTATTTTAAGGTTCATTATAGTAGAGTGCCGTTATCATAAACATTTCATATTACACGATGTACCTTGTGGGAGCGCAGTTTCGATGCATGATGTAATTTTTTTCGACGGTCTTCGAGTTTAATTTGTTTTTGTGCAATTTAAAGTTAGTAAATTTTTGTGACTGGTTAATTAATATAAGAGGGAGATAATATTGAAGATGGCGAATTCTGAAGGATATGGAACTTAGTATTGTTAGCGATGTAGTTCAGGGCTCACCTTTGATTTCGCGGCTCTCCCGCACTCACAAAGATGTGTGGTTGTTTGGAGTTAGTGAACCTATCGTGGAAGCTTTTTCCGTTACTATTAATTGGACGACAATTTTTGTCTTCTGGCCTCCCGTATTATGTAATCGTATCGTTGTATAGCGACATTTTCTCGTCCAGGGAAGTTTGGTTTCGGTGTTAAGTAAGTGCCGGACCTCGGTTCTTTTGGAGTTTCATCGCACCTTGTGTGCGGATCAATAGTAAAACAATTCAGGTTTTAGTTTTCATGTGTGCAGCTGACCACATAACAAGTATGTAAATAAATAAGCTTTTCTTGAAAAATCTGGAACACTGGAACTGTGGCTGATCTGTAACAAACAAAATACACCCACCTACCACACAAAATTAAAAAACACCTAACGCGTTTCGATAGCTACGCTATCATCGTCAGCGGACTAAAAAAAATTTCCAATATATATACCATCAGCAAGTAACGCTTCGTTGCTAAACTGGTGAAAGTGAAAGTGCAAGTTATGAGAGTTTAATGAGTTCAGAGTAGCCTAAAGGTCCTTGATCATCCTTACTTATTAGAATTTGTTTGTTTTTGATCTCTAAACTTTCATAACAATCAAGTTCGTGCTTATTACTAACATGTTTGATTAATGATACCTCATCTACTACATGATTTTTATCAAACATATGTAGGGCTACGGCAGACTTGTCCCAACGTTTGTATTTTATATGAGCTAAATGTTCTTTAAAGCGAATTTTGATAGGTCGTTTAGTTTGCCCCACATATATTTGTTCACAATTTTTACAATTAATCTTATAAATTCCCGACCTATCCTTCTTATCCACTTTATCTTTTGGATTGCCTAAAAGAGTTTGCAAACTATTATCTGGAGTAGTGACTGTTTTCAAATTAATTTTGGAAAAGATTTTAGGACCTTTTGTATAAGCAGAGTTTGGTAACTTTACATACTTTGTTTCTATTCGTTCTCTAGCGTTACCTAATGTAGTTACGTTCTTAACCCTCATCCTTTGTGTTTATTTCCTAACTATATTCATAACCACTTCATTTGAAAACCCATTGTATGCAGCAATTCCTTTAATAGTGCGCAATTCTTTATTATAATTTTGAACTGAAAGAGGAAAATTAAGCAATCTATGAACCAAAAAGTTAAAAGCCGCGAGTTTATGCTGTCTACAGTGATTTGAGTCATTGGTTATGAATCTTTTAGTGCTAATTTCCTTACGATAAATATCTATATCTAGCTTACTACCATTTCTTGTTACCAGAGTATCAAGGAACGGGAGACTGTCATTTGCCTCTATCTCATAGGTAAATTTGATTGTCGGAAATTTAGAATTTAAAGTTTCTACAAAGTTCTCAACGCTACAAATTTTAGTATTAAGGATGGCAAACGCATCATCCACATGTCTAATCCAAACTCTAGGAAAATAAGGCAAATCGCGTTTTAAGTCTGTCTCAGATTTACCCATGAATAGATTGGCTATATACGGACATAAGCTATTGCCGATTGTCGTACCATGTTCTTGCTGGAAAAATTAATGATTGATTTTGAAAAAGGTTTGTTTCATACACAAATCTGTTAATTTAAGAAAATCTTCTACTTTTCTATCGTCCAAATGGTTTTGTTTTAAAACATCTTCCAAATAAACTAAGGTTTGATCTATTGGAACGCTCGGAAACAGTGAACAAACGTCGAATGAGACTAAAATTCATTATCTGTAAGTTCAACGTTTTTAATTTTATCAAAAAAATTCATACGAATTTACCACACTGATGTTGGGCTCTTGGTAGGAGATGTTATGAAATTTACTAGATAACCATTTGGACAGCAGATAAGTAGGTGAATTAATATTAGAAACAATGGGTCGCTAGGTGCACCGGATTGGATACCGTTAGTCGAAACCTAAGAGAGCCATCCACAACTCGTTTACATGCTAGTAAAATCTTCCTAGTTGAAGTAATCATTTAGGAAGAGGATCTTTAGTAATTACTGAATAAGATCCTGAACTTAAGAGTTCTTTGACTGAAGCAAAATAATCCTCTTTGTTTAAAATAACTACTTGATTGCCTTTATCTGCTTTGAGGTAAAAAAAATTTTTATTTTTGAGATCTTTAACAATTCGAAGTTCTGAATGCTTTAAATTAAATTTTGACTCCTGCTGCACATTTTCCGAAATTTGAATTTTACTGGCTTGTCTAACGTACTTTTTGCAATTTTCACCCAATGATTTAATCGAACTTTCTATGCCTACTATGATTTTATCCAACGGAGGTTTGTTAAAATTAAGATTATATTTCAAACCTTTATTTAACAAATTTTGTTTCTTCTTTGTTAAAAGTCTCAGAAGATTTGTTAATAACGATATTTTCGTTTGTGGCATTACCATTCTGCTTGTCTTGTTTGTTGGATCTACATAATTTTGACAATTTCTTCTGATGTATAAAAATCTTTTAGCAATAACCTTATGATCAATGACCTCATCCAAGTGATACAAAAAAAAGGTTTTTTAATTTTGTGTGGCACGTGGGTGTATTTTCTTTGTTAAAGAAGCTTTTCGTTCTTTTGATATTTTAAATTAATAACTGTTATTCAGTACTTTTATATAGTAGAGTAAAGTAATCCAATTTTATGGAAGTTTAAATAATAGTGTAACGTACAACCAAACGTAAGATCAATAAACTCGCATTGGAAAGAGAAGTGTTCTCGAGTTAAGTCATATTGGGAGAATCAAGTGCAGTTTCAACCTCGATCATATTGCCGCCGTCGCCGAGGTAATCCTCTAGATTTCCTAGGTGTTTGTGTAACAAAGGGTCCGTTCCGAATGTAACGTAAATTTTTTTGTGCATTTTATTTTGCTGTGGTTGACAAAATTTTAATAAATTCTTGTGTGTAGTTTATTTTTTAGTTGTATATGCTAGGGTTTGAATACGCTGCATTTTGCAACTCACGTTTGATTTGTGTACAGTTGAAATTTTAATGCAAGTGTACTTATTCGTGTTATCTGTTTTTTATTTATTACGCTGACGAATTTGTATCGAAATTGTATGTGTCCATGCGTTACAAAGAGAACGCAACTTACTTGTTCCAATTTACAATAATTTTAGTAAAGAGGCCAATTCTGAAACTAGCTAATCTCACAGCCTTTTAGTAAACTAGGCGAGTTTATTTGGATTGAAAGAATTGATTTGTGTAACAGTTATGTTGGCAACTCGATGATGGTGTTGTTTTATTATTATTCATAGTATATACTTTTAGGTTAACGTACTTAATGTGTTTTTTTTAGTGTAAACCCCTTTGTTGTACAGCATAATACTTACGCGCTGAGTGTTTTTTTTTTTTGAGAATTAGTTCATAAACCAATGTCATGATTCTTGTGTTTATTTGAAGTAAAATAATGACGTCCGAAAGATTACATTAATTATTGAATTGTAACATTAGATTTATAGGTTTAATGCAATATTTTATTATGAATTTGAGCATATTCTATAGCGAATTGATTGATCAAATTCCAACTGGTTGTAAACAGAATTAAAGTGATTTTTTTTATTGAAGTGAGAGGTTATTGAAATTCGGATCTATTAAGTAAGATAAAGTAACGTAAATAATGAAGTAAGATGGTCATTGAACAGCTGTTTGTTTTTGCATACGAGAGCTTTGCAAATAGTCGCAATATTTTTGAAATAATTTTTATAGGAATCGACCTACCGATTGTAGACATCATTCAAATGCCTGATTTGCTAAACAAGTAAGAGAATTTAAATATTTATTATGATAAAGCTGCATGTTTTCCGGAATTTAGGTAGTACTATCCCGATTTTATCAATTGTTAAATTTTAGGATTCTATAAATTTTGGAACGTGTTTCTTTAGTTTGTTGTGGTGTATTTTAGGATTCTATAAACTTTGGAACGTGTTTCTTTAGTTTTTTTGTGACGTATTTTCCGTTTTAAACTGAAAGTAATGTTGGCACTAAATTTATCGAAATGTCTAATGAGTTTTGAATTGTATTATCGCGTTTTGCGGATTTTATATCAAGATTAAGATTTTATTATTTTATTTTTTATTTTGAGGTTGTGATAAACAATGAAAAATTATATCCTGCAGGTGACCCCCTCTACTAACATTCTTTCTACTAAATTTTCATTCATATTTTCACAGATATTCTGGTCAATTTCTCCAATTGAATGAATCATGTTATCTCGAAACTGTTCACTGGTTTGAGGATTTTTAACATAAACCCTTCCCTTCAAGAAGCCCCACAAAAAATAATCTAATGGTTTAAGATTACAAGATGTAGGCGGCTAATTAACTTCAGCTCTACGAGAATTATGTCCAAATTTGACCTTCCGATTTAAATTCCCTGCCATTTTTCTTACTCTTGCAAGTGAAATCTTTGCGATTAGTTTTGACTTGTTCATCATGGAACGATTTTCCATTGAAGAACGTATATTTATTGTAAAAACTTATTACGAAAATGAGGAATGTTTTGCTGAAACTGCATGAAAATGTCGTACGTATTTCGGACGAAATATTGCACCATCGGTGAAAGTTAACAGCAAGTGAGTGTTAAAAAATTGAGTCTGCATTTAGGAGCCTACGAGATACAATTGACACAAGAACTGAAGCCAACCGATGACTTATCACGTCGTCCATTTGTTAAATGGGTCTTAGAAAAAAAGCAAGAAGATAACGATTTTTTCGAAAAATAATCTTTAGCGGTGAAGCTCATTTTGAACTTGGAGGACACGGTTACAAGCAAAATTGTAGGATATGGGGTGAGGACAATCCAAGAGAAATATTGGAGAAACGACAGTATCCAGAAAAAGTGACTATGTGGTGTAGTTTTTGGGCTGGAGGCGTTATTGGTCCCTATTTTTTCCAGAATGAATCTGGTGACGAGGTTACTGTAAATAAAGCTCGATACAGGACAATGATAGCAAATTGTTTATGGAATAATTTGTAAGGTATGGATGTCCAGAATATGTGGCTTCAGCAGGATGGTGCCACTTGCCACACTGACGATGAAACGTTCAATATTTTAAGGGAAAGATTTGGTGGTCGAATAATTTCTCGAAGAGCTGAGATCTTGTGATCTCACACCACTAGATTATTTTTTGTGGCGCTTCTTGAAGGGAAGGGTTTATGTTAACAATCCTCCACTGAACAGCTTCAAGATAACATGATGTAAAGATCCAGAAATCTGTACAAAAATTTGCTATTATTATTATGTTATTTATTTTGTGCATTTATGTCCGACTGTGAAATTAGAGCAATATCCAATCACGTTAGACCGCGGACTAGATAAGTAGAATCGCGACGCGAGAATCTTTATCTTTTCACTGCCGTCCTGAGGTCCCCTGTGAGCTACTGAACCGCCGCGTTTGTTTTACTATCACCTGTCAGTACATCTGAGTAGGTTATAATTTACTTTATCACAATTATCCGACCAGTTGGAAATATTTCTTTTCTGCCATAGGTAGATTATAAATTGATCTTGCCTGTGAATGCATACACAACACTTACACTTCTTCGGAGCGTGAGCCCGCAGAAAACAAATATCCTGTACACAAATTCTCCTCTTTGCTTTCAGAAGTATTCATGAAAAGTTCTGAGGTTTCCTACGAGAATTATCCCCTCAGGCGTAGGCCTTTAGAGGTGGTTTTTGTACCTGTGCTTGTTCAAAAGGAGTATGCCTGTTCGATCTAGCATCCTTCTATCTAGTCCATGATGCGTATGCCCCGTTGAGTTAGATATTCCTTCCTAAAAACACCTTATCACACAAACACGACCGACCTGCAGGCATAAGATCAGATTATATAATCGTCCCAATCTCTGTTTCAGTCAGATTTGTTCTGTAGAACCAGTATAAATCCCGTCCTAAACACTGCCATTCATTTGTCTGTATCCAGAATAATTCATACTGCCCAAACCGCCGCTTCCAGAAAGAAAATTAATTTTCTTTAAATAATAAACCTACTTCCCGAAAGAAAGATTACAAACCTTTCATTTTTAGTTAACTTAAACGTAGAAAATTCCAACTTGATTCTTTTAAAAATAATATCTATTTAGATTTGATTTCCCTGTAACCAATAGCGTTGTATCGCATTTAGTAAATAAAGCACGTAAAAAACTCTCATGTATAAATTTTAATTACGAAATTGTCATATTTCGTAAGCATTTCAAAATAAGCGTCAAACATAATAATTATAGTAAACCCTGAAATCAAACTAGGGAATAAATCAATACAGTATTTATAAATTAAACTATAAAGGCAGAGAACAACGACCCTTCTTTGACCCAGTGACCACCTTATAGAATCATTACCCCTTGAAACCGCAAATTGTTATCAGGCCATTGCATACAAAATTTCAAGTAAAAGAATAATATAAAGACCCTTTATATTTATGAGTGCTTGGATTTGTTTTAAAGTAAAAGAAATTACTATAAAACCGACCGTATTGAGAGTTTTGAATGAAGATCTAATTGATTTGCGTAAACAGCCATAATTTAATATTAGTTAGATTGTTTATAAGAGTTGCTTCTGCAACTCAAGTTGGTAAATTAATTGTTTAATATACAGCAAACCACCAGTACCTGGAATAGAAGGACGCCGACCTTCGCTACCTGAGGGCAAATAATTTATTTTCATTTTAATTTATTGAAATATTATTTTATGTTATTTTTTTAGTATTAAGTGCCAAATATTCATTTAGATTTAAGTTAAATATTTCAGCATTGTTTTAATAGGGAATAAATCGTTTATTTTGTTTGGTCAGTAATTAAAGGAATCTTCCCCATTCTCCGATAAAAGTTATGCCGGGCACCCATAAATGATCTAGCTATTAATTAAATAAAAGTAAATCCCTTTAAAACAAGGGGCGTTACAATGACTCATTCAACTGAAGAAATTGACCAGAAGATCTACGAAAATGTGATTGAAAATTTTGAAAAAAGAATGTTAGCATGCCAAAGGAGCAGAGGGTCTCACTTGCAGGATATAATTGTTCATTGTTAATCGCAACATTTGTACTTCAAAATGGAATAATAAAATCCTTAGATTAGAAATATTTTCAGTGATTTATTATTAAATTAAAGGTCAAATTTTGTACACCCTTACCACCTATGCCCCACTCTTCTACAATCGCTCTCCAAGGAAGGCTAATAACATAATGTAAAACTGAACTGCAGATTAGCTTTTGGTGTTGAATGAAAGCATACAATATCTGGACGTGAAGCTCACCTTAGCATCCCTACCCCTACGGAGTCCCCCCAAAGAAGAGAAAAATTATATGAGAAAATGATAATTAAATTCCAGAGATAAGTCAAGTAAAAGCGTGCAAAGTTAAGATGTGAACACTTCCATTCTTAAGAGAGCGAAAGGGTGTAAACAAAAAGTAAATAAGCTAAAGAGCCAAATTTGTCGTCAAATAAGTGCGTTCAATGAGAACTGACCCCCACAAATGAGGTGAAGCGTGTAACATAAAAGTGACAATTATGCTACAGACCGGACTTTCGTGTCAGAACGAAACATGCAATACCAGGAGATGAACCTTCCCTAGCACCTCCTCCCCAAATCGGTTGAATAGTGTAAGGAACAAATAATCAGTGACTTGAAGAGCCAACTTTGGTGTCAAAAGCGTCCAATGTTAAGATGTGAATGTTTCTTTAGCACCCTCATATTCAACCTACATCCCCCTGTGAAGGGGGCGAAGGAAAGAATAATTAAACTAACGAGCCAATTTTGAACATTGATTGATTTTTAGGTTAACCCCCAACTTATACTTTACACGCGGAAGTAAAAAGAAACAAATAGGTGGCAGGTCTGAACTATATGGACAATGACCTATTATTTCAATATTTGAGAATTCAAATACTTCGAGCAGCAGTGTGAGGTTAAGCTCTATCATGATGCAAAATGTTCATTCTTCTTGTGGTTTTCTACTAGCATTTTGGAGAACTAGGGGCAAGTAAGGCGTAGTGTATCACTCAGCTTTAGCAATACGGCGATCATGCAGTGCCATAGTGTAAACATGTCTACAAATACCAAAAAATTTGTTTTTTTAATTTGGCTTTTTTTACCAACAACCTTTGTTGGAGCCGACTTATTTTCAAAGACCCAAACTACCAATTGTAAAGGCAATCTAGTGTAGGTTTGCGCCATCTCACACAGTTATTATGTTAGTTGAAGCCAAATTGTGGGGAATCCATCAGAAATAGAGCTTACGCATCTTCAAATGCTTGCGGTGTTAATGCTTTCACAACAATATTAAGAGTAGTTCGAATCGTCCTTACACTAACGACTTGTAACCAGACGGGTGCGTGTGTGCGTGCGTGCGTGTGTTTCGATATTAGTACGCTTACTTGATGGCTAGTTTCGTTGTTTGTGAGGATGTATGCTTGTTGGTTTACGTGTTTTGGTATTTCCGTATGTGTTTGTTGACTACTAAATTTTATACATATTTTAGTTGATTTAATATGTTTCTTTACCTGTTTGAGATGTTTTGGTGTTCGCAGTGGCTAGATGGCTACTTTATTTGGTTTTTGGGGGATACGTGACTCTATTGTTTATTTATAAGTTTAACAATTTTAGTACTTGCCAATTATTCGCCTGGTATTGCGCTTATTCAGGTCTTTATTATAACATAACTTAGTTCTGAAAGTAGTATGCAAGCTGTTGGAAAGGAGAGGAGCTAGTATTAGAAATGGGACCAAGGGCCCGGTGGTCAAACTGTATTCTAACTTCTATATGCGCTCCAAAAGGGCATTGCAAACTGTACGTTGACTTCTGATTGTACTACAAAGTATTGTTAAATATACTACAAAATGACCTTGCAATCTGTACTCTAACTTTTAATTATAGTACAAGAGGTCCCGACATTTACTTCTAACCCAAGAAGAGACAACTCCAGGAACAAGATATATGTCCAAGATGTTGACCTGAAACAGCATCTATCAACAGTATTTTAAATGTAAAAGCAAAATTTAAGCGTCGAAATGTTAATTTTAAACCAGATTCTACCAAAGAGGATGCAGGAAAAGGATTCAAGATGCTACGCAAATGAGATAGCGCATACAAGGTGACAGAAAACCGAAGAGGCATTCGGAAACAAGTTAGGGAACCCTGTGTTAGAGATATGGTGCAAGGCGGAACCGCAGCTGCTGGAAAGGAGTCCCAGCTGACAGAAATGGGGTTGTTGTGGGGCCTACCTGTCTGAAGACAGGAGGTCTAAGGTGGACTGCACATGACGTGAGGGACGACCTATCGTATGCAAGCTGGGTGGGGCTTAGGAGTGGAAGATCGGAAAGAAGCCCTGTGTTAGAAATGTGAACCAGGGAGGAACCTCAGCTGCTTGAAAAGAGGGCCCATGTGGAGCCCCAGCTGACAGAAGTGAGGTCGCTGTGGAGTCCTGCCTTCCTGAAGAAAGGAAGTGTACTACGTGGACCACATGGCGTGAGGGATCGCCAATCAGATGCAAGCTGGGGAGGGTAGAATTGGAAGACGACCAATTATAGACAATCTGGGTGAAGCTTAGGACTGGAGGACGACTAGGCTTGTATAGCGGGTGGAGGATAAATCAGAAACAAGAGATCTGAGCATTCCCTACTCCACAAGCCAAAAAGGCTTTCAATTGGGAGTAAAAGGGGCGAAAATGATCAGAAAGGCTCTAAATACGACGTCAGGGAATGAACATAGCACCGGAAAAAAAGATGACCAGAAAAAGGGCGAGGCTTAAAAGTGAAAGGACACGTGCTCCTTGAATTTTATTTTTCCAAGTAGCAGTTTTGTAAACATCTGGTACTTGCTTAAGTGGTCTTATTTTTTGGTCAATATTTTTTTAGATTAACACATCCAATATCGATGTTATACCAAATTTTATTTACCGATTTGCAAATGTATTTTAAATATTCCTTTTAAATAATAAGTATAGATTGAGCAATTAATCACGTTTTACATTTTTATAATTACCATATACATTTTCCAACATATTATTAGAAATCAAGTGTAATAAATTTATATTCTTTAGCCTTACTTTGTGGAATTCTATATTTAATAGCACTAATGTTATAATTAAAACATTAGTGCTATGTAATAAATTTATCTGGGTGACCGTCCCAAAAGAAGTAAATACCTAGTTAGCAGCTAATTAAGGTCGCAATTATATTACATTTATATCTGGAATATTCTATTGTATCCTAATAATGGTATTAATTTTTAAAAGGCAGTGATGGCACATATGTTTAAAATACGACTTCACATACACATAAATACGAATGGAATAAAAAAATTAAAGAGAAATTTCCATTTACAACAATCATAATAATTGCTAAAAGAAACAATCCTGCCGTAATAAATTTTAAGATTTAAAATTGGCAACAATAATTTTGCCACCTGTGATGTAATCAAATCTAATTTTAAACGCCTATAAATGTATAATTTTGTACAAATTAATTAACAAATACAAAGTCATAATTCATTTTTTTTATATGAGATTTTATTCATTAAAAACTAATTGCAATTTGAAAGTTCGAATGTTATAAACCTTTGTTTATAACTTAATTTAATCAACAAACTGAAAGTTCATTCAATAGACATACTTAAATAATTACTGGTAAATAATAGTAAAATGACGTAGTAGGCTTGTAAATGTACCTCTTCGCTTTAATTAGATTATTACCATAAGTGAAGCCAATTATAAACGTAATTTAAAAATTTTCTTGTAATAAAGATGTTTATGACATGTATTCAAAGGAAATTAACATAACTTTGAAGGTAATTAATTGAATAAAACTGTAGGTAATTACGAATAATAATTAATAAAATATGTCTTTTATTAATTATACTTGTATCAAGAAACATTTATGAAAATAGGCACTGAATAGAGATTATCGTTGTAAAGTTAATGCAACTTGCGTAAAATTATAAGACGTTTCATACACATACATTTAACCGCATAAATTGAAAACTGGATCGCTTTAACTAGCTATTGATAAATGAAACTCACCATATTCGTTCCTAATTAAGATCATACGGCTTGTTAAATGAAAAAGTTACATTACGTATACAACATATGCTGGCTATTTAAACTCTTAGTAAGGCTTAATTTTTTATTTAATAAAGTTTCTTTTCGATCTTATAATTAATTTAGAGTCCTCAATTAATTATAAGAAGGATCAACTATGATGTCTACGCATCATTAGATTTAAACCAAATTTGTACAAACGGCATTAAAAGGTTTAGAAAATAATGCCCTTTGCGCATCAACCCTAAAAATACTCGTAACTAGAGAGAACTAAAATAGAAGTGACGTAACTAAAATATCATTCGAAGTCATTTCCTTGGATGACGTCGGTGTTAGTAGACAGTTTTCGTGTTATTTTCTTCCGAGTCGCTAAGCTTCAAACTCAGCTGTTCGAGAAAACGGATATTTTACTGACTTTTCTCTTTTCGTCCTTTTATAAACTTACTAAAGATTGTTCTATAAAGGAAAACCCAAAGGTAGTGTAATTACTACCGCAGACACTCTGAATGTAAAACTTCTATTATAATACAAAATTGGGATAAACAAAAATTTTTGAGAAAGGTCTTTGTATAAAAATGACAATGGCAGAAGTACGGAATTCCTAATCCGTTTCTATTGTTATTAAAAATACTGTTCCGTAATTTTAAAGTTAGCCTTAGGAGCATTGTTTCTTTCAAAATCTAACATATTTTTTTTGACGTTAATAGTAATTATAGAATTTTTTAGCAAAAAGAGCTTGATGGAAACTTTTAATTTTAAACTGCCACGAGCTTAATGAGTAACTTAAATTAGCCTTCACTAATGTATCTATTTATCGTTAAAGGTTATTTGAACGTAATTTTAGGTTTTGAAATAGTTTCCGTTTGGCTAAATGAACTTTTCAGTTACACAAGTTGTATGTAAAACTACTGCAACGGTTAGTTTACGTTGACTAATATGAACTACTATAAATATAAAACCAACATTTATAATTCCGTTTCGTTTGGCAAAACTAGAAATTATGTAAATTGTTAACAAAAATAAATAAAAAAGAAATAATTGTTCAAGAAGTGTACCGTAAGAAATGTAGTTGACATATAAACGTTCCTTTTTGGTAATAAGATATGTTCATGAATATTTATTTAGACTAAAGCATTCAATGGAATTTTATTAGGATTATCTATTTACAAAAGACATGCTGGTGTTATTTCGTTTCTTTAATAACAGAATCGTGTTTTTTTTATTAATTACAGGAAAAAGTGTTATAGGCCTTAAATTTCCTTTATTCTGCCGTTATAATTGCTGAGATTTAAAAAAATAGAATACGTGACTAATGAATTTATGTTTAATATATACAAACGTAATTTATGAGAACAATATTCCGGAAATAATAAAAAAATTGGATTATTCTGAAACAGAGCGATGTGATTTTTTATGCGCCACAAAAGACACTTCAATAATACAAGAAAATCGTCAGAGCTAACTGGTTTGTATTTGATATTCGTTTTAAGGCAAATAGAAGCATGTGGTTATTATTTAGGCTTTCTATCTTTTATCAGATTTGTTCTATTTAAAAAAATATATATAACAATTTTTGAACGATACCGAGAGTTTATTAATGGCTGCGCATGGCCATTTATTATTACAAAAAATGGCAATAACTATGTCGCACACATGTAACATTTGTCCGACTGCCGTAGCCGAACAAAAAATTGAATTAAGACATTTGTGAAAAGTGAAACATATTTCTGTCCCAGTTTCATGTTATTTGCACAAAAACAAATTAAAGTTGTGACATTTACCTATTTATATCTTGTTTTTTGCATAAAATAGTTTACTAGAGTTTACGAGATTCCGGATTACATCTATAAACAAAAGTTTGTGGATCCATATATCGCTGGGTTAATGCAGAAGTATGCAAAGTCCATTTTTAGCGAAAATGAGGTTTTCACGCTTATGTCTAGTTCAAATGTTAGAAAATTTGCTACAGAAATATCGTAACCCTATATTTAACCTTGAGTCTAAAATTAGCTGCAATCAAATTAGCTTATTTCCAACTAACTGGAATATTTCAATGCAGAAGTATTTTATGTGGATATACATTACTTTATCATTTTAGTGCTGGACATAGACTAGTACTACTGTGTTAAAGTGTTGTAGAAACGTTTATTCTGCTGTTAGCTCTAAAAATGTATAAAAGCAGAACCTGTAAAATTTTTAATAGGTCGGTTAATAAGCAGCAGCTTATAGTGCTTCTAATACTGTAGCCGATAAGTAAAATTATCATATTTTTAGATAAAATCAGGGGCGCGCCGTCCACGTCTCGAATGTGTCAGCGTACACAGATGTCAAGAGGCCAAAGGCGCCGAATAAATTCAAAATTCGTTATAGGTTGCGATTAAAATAATTCAATATCGCCTTATTTTATTACAACTTATTTATGATCTTCTTGTTCTAACATGAATAGTTCGTATAGTCGTGTTAATATCATGTATACAGTGGACTCTTCATATTAAATCGCGGATGGATATATAGTCGCGGGGGCGGCAGCGCGCGGGCGACGTGGCGGTGGAAATTTGTCCACGCACGAATTTACAAAATGAAGCGCAAGCGTTCTAACTCGTTTAGTCTTGTAAAACATGCATTACTTGAAATCGTCTATGATTGAACAAACATATTATTTGCTTCATTCTCCTTCAGCAAGCAGTACTGCACTAGTGTAGAATTTATGTACCTTGTTTTTTAAAATATTTGTGAGTGAATGTGAATTTAAGAATATCAAGAACATTAAAGATTAAAGGTAAGCTATTTTGCATTTAAAATAAACATCCATACATAACAATACGCATTTCGCAATAGGGGTAGCGATCATGTTAAAAGCAAAATTATTCGAAAATGTTACTACATACTTTACTATAATTAAAGCAAAACTAAAGCAAATAACGCAAACAAGACTTTTGGTAATAGAATAATTACATTTATAATTTATTGAATATTTTTATTTAGATGTCTCAAGAAAGAAAGAAAAAACTCTCCGGGCATCAAAATTTAATTAATAAAAAAGACGCCTAGAAGAACAAGAGAAAAATGCTTCAAGATTAACACAGTATTTTACGAAACAAAGGACCAGAACTGACCAAGATTATCCGCCAGATTCAATTCAGGAATCAGTACCCGGTTGCAGTGTAGATGAATTGAAAATACAGAGTCAGCTAGGACCAACTCCCAGTGAAGATAATCAAATCGTTGAAGAAATTACCCTGTTTTTGGATCTGGGGACTATACTGAAGAGACAGGTACAGATACAATAAATTAATGTGCATTTGATGACCCAGGGCTTTGACCGGAACCAATATCTCACATATCTAGGCAAGCTATTATAAAAACGGGTCCTAAACAAATAAAAACTTAAAAATGGTGAAGAATGTAATAGAAATTGGTTGATTTATTTAATTACGAAAAATAATGTTTATTGCTTTTGTTGTAAACTTTTCGAACCTTCTCAGCAAAATAGATTTATTCTGGGATTTAAGGAACGATGGTATGAAGTAATAAAGCGAATAATTTATGTAATTCAATTTTTATGTAAACAAAATTTAGCACTTCGAGGCAAAAGCAATAATCTTTACAATCGCAACAATGGTAATTTTTTAAAATGTATTGAAATGCTAGAAAAGTTTGATCCTGTTATATCGGAACATACACGACGTATAAATAGCGATTCTGAATTTCACAAAATGCCAACTTATCTAGGAGACAAAATCCAAAATGAAATACTTTCCTTAATGGCTTTTAATATTAAAAATCATATTATAAATTTATGTCGACAAAATAAATATTTTTCAATAATATTAGATTGCACTCCGGATGTTTCTCATATTGAGCAAATAAGTGTAATAATTCGATTCTTTCATTTCAATTTAGCATTAGGATCGACTGAAATACATGAACATTTTTTAGTATTTTATCCAATTTTAGATGTTGCAGGGGCTGGATTAATAACATTTCTTATTGATCTATTAAAAACATTAAATTTAGACATAAATAATATAAGAGGCCAAAGCTATGATAATGGCTCTAACATGCCATTAATATCAACCATGAAACAATAAATTTTTTTAATATAATACAAGAATTATACAAATTTTTCTCAGCGTCTACTAATCGATGGAATATCTTAATCCAGCATGTTACTAATTTAACTTTAAAGCCCTTACCGAAACACGCTGGTCAAGTAGAATTGATGCCATAAAGCCTCTCTATAAATATTTACCAGAAGTTTTTGATGCATTATTTGAAATTTGCAATGACCACGCAAGAGTCGACGAACAATCTAAATACCAAGCAAAATGTCTGGGAGAAAAAATTTCTACATTTACATTTATTTGCTCCGTTAAAGTGTGGTATGATATTTTAAATCAAGTAAATTTTGTGAGTAAAATGCTTCAATCTCAAATTACCAATTTGCAACTTGCTTTGGATGCATTAAACAAACTAAATACATTTTAAACTAATTATCGATCTGATGCTAGTTTTGCAGAAATTGTTGAAAGTTCCAAATTAATTGCAGAAAAGTTTGACATAGAAACTGAATTTCGTAGTGCCAGGCCATTAAGACGACGTAAAAAATCTACTCAATTTGATTATGAACATGAAGATCAACCTATAGTAAATCCTGAAAATTCATTCAAAGTAAATTTTTATTTCTGTATAATAGTTTAATTTCGTTACAAGACAGATTTTCTTTATTAAAAGAACATATGGATTCATTCCAATTTTTATATTCATTAGATAATTTACAAAATAAAAAATACCTATTATCTTGCTGCAAAAAATTACAAGCGAAATTAACTCATGAAAATCAGTCCGATATTGACGCAGATGATTTATGTGAAGAAATTTTACAATGTCAAGTATTTATTACGAATATATCAGTATATTTATTCAAATGATTTAGTAGGAGTTTTTCCAAATTTTACTGTAGCACTCCGTATTCTTACCTGTGTCAGTTGCGTCCGCGGAGCTGTCTTTTTCGAAATTAAAAATCATAAAGAGTTATTTACGCTCCACAATGGCGCAAAATAGATTATCAGATCTCGCAATAATTTCAATTGAGTCTGACATACTGGATAAACTTGATATTCATGATATTATATAAACTTTTTCTTTTCTAAAAGCTAGGAAAGTAAAATTTATTTAATGACTTATTTACATTGTTTGTGTTTAATTTACCGTATAATATGTATTACGTTTATATTACAAATATTATATTTTCATTTATTATTGTTGTTTATCTGTTTTCTTGTGTTTGTAATTTTGTATTTTAAATAAAAACAGACTATTTCAATCTTTGTGTGTTTTTTATTTCAATGCGTTAAGAATATAACAAAAACAGTCATTTAAATGTCCCTAAACATAAGCCCAAAATTATAGTATTTCAAATTAATTATTCATTATTTTTTTATTCATGTCGTATTACTTAAAAATGCTACTAGAGAATTAAAAATTAAAGTGTCCGAACCTATAGTTGTTGGGGCTCTTATCACCTAGGCATGAAAATATTTATAATATTAGTTTTTGATACAAATGTTTTTAATTTCAAAATCAAAAATTTTGACACAGGCGCCGCATGCCCCTAGCGCGCCCCTGGATAGAATCGAATATTTTACGTATCGTTCTGTTTTGTGAGGTTATGGTTTTAATGTACCCAGGGTTTTCTTGGAAACCGTGGAATTATTCAGTATGCAAGGGACGGTTTAAAATGCCTGTGATTTTTTTATGTACTTATCATATCATATATGATACTACTGCACAAAAAATGGCGCGAATTATTTTTTCCTTATAAGGCTAGATGCTTGGGTTTTATTTTTTTTTCTGTGTTCTATTTCTCGCTATTCAATAGGCTTTGTGGAGTATTATAATGAAATAAAATAAAACTAAATTATGATATTTTCAAGCGTACCTACCTGAAAAAATTGATACATCTAAGATATCGCAGTTATTTCAATATTAAATAAATAAAATTCATACCAATTACAATATTTTTTTTGTTTACTGTTGCAAGATTTACTTAAGGTTTTTGTATTTTTAAATTAGACGCTGTTGCAAACCAAGGGATGACGAATACATCATGTCTCTTAGTAGCATAATAATTAACAAAGACGCTCTTGCAGAATTTACACAACTTGAAGGGATTACACGAATACCTCAATGTGCTTATATTACAGCTATGCTATACCATATTAAATATATTTTTTTGCTGCTGCACGATTTTTGTTTGTTTTTGTGTTCTGTAGGTGATGTTAAAAACCAAATACCGATGCATCATGAAAATATCAAGCCTCTTACCGTATGTGATACAGAATAACCTTACAGAGACTCTAAGCAGCTTGAGAGAATTCTACAAACACCTGAAGGTGCTTAAATATAGCAGCTAATATGATGTTAAGTCCAGTAATAAATAATTAAAACTTGTGTGCCAATTACAACATTGTGTTTTTGCTGATGAACGATTTTATATTAATTTATTATTTTTTTTATTAGATAATGTTGGAAACTCGATCATGATTCATGATGCACCATGAAATCATCTTGCCTCTTAGCAGTACAACTGATAAAGATGCTTCTGCAGATTTTGAACAGTATGCAAGAATTCCGCAAGAAGCTCAACGTGATTTAATAAAGCAGCTATTGCAATATTGACGAAGCAGAAGTTAAATATGGTTTTTTATTTTTTCTAGGCAACTCCCTAAATCAAATCCAGGGACCTGATGTTCCCAACTTCGATACCAATAAAGCAATTCACAGCACAACCATTCCAATTCAAAATTACACCGTAACTATGGATTAGTCTGAGTCTGACGACATTCCAAAAATTTCTAGTCAAAACTATTCCGATGCCCATAATGAAACCAGTGACCTAAAGGAATCACTTCTTCAACCAGACCCTTATGAAACAGACAGTGATTCAGATTATGCACCACGGCAAGAAGAATATGAAAATTCTGAAGAAACAGACACCGATACCGAAGACCGCCAAAATTAAAACAGAACCGAATCAGATAACGAAGAACGCGACCATAATGAAACGACAGACAATAGAAGAACCCGTAAACGAGTAAGACATTCAGGTGAATAGAAAACAAATAAAGATGCTTCTGCAGATTTTGAACAGCGTGCAAGAATTCCGCAAGAAGCTCAAGGTGATTTAATAAAGCAGCTATTGCAATACTGATGAAGCAGAATTTAAATATGTTTTTTTATTTTTTCTAGGTAACTCCCTAAATCAAATCCAAGGACTTGACGAATATACTTCAGTTCCCAACTTCGGTACCGATAAAGAAACCCACAGCACAACCATTCCAATTCAAAATTACACCGTAACTATTGATTAGTCTGAGTCTGACGACATTCCAAAAATTTCTAGTCAAAACGATTCCGATTCCCATAATGAAACCAGTGACCTGAAGGAATTACTGCTTCAACCACACCTTTATGAAACAGAGAGTGGTTCAGATTATGCACCACGGCAAGAAGAATATGAAAATTCTGAAAAAACAGACACGGATACCGAAGATCGCCAAAATTAAAACAGAACAGAATCAGATAACGAAGAACGCGACCATAATGAAACGACAGAGAATAGAAGAACCCGTAAACGAGTGAGACATGAAGGTGAATAGAAAACAAATAAAATCAAGAGGCTCAAAAATAATGGAAAAAAGTACAAAAATTGGAAAAACAATCTTGTGTCTGCTCGAAAAATGAAAGGCCCAGTACGTGTCCAACTAAATTTAGTGAAGAAAATAGAAAGGTAGTGTTTGATCAATATTGGGGCTTACGCAACATAGACCTACAAAGGGATTTTATTTCGAAACACGCGAAATTTTTCCCAAAAAATCGAGATCTCGACCAAGGGCTGATAAAAATGAAGAAATTGGTGTAAATAGTAGAACTATTTACTAGAACTATACGTACATTTACAACCTGCCGCATTTAAACGGCGCAGAAGAGGTGGGGGTGTAGAGAACCTTTTTCTTTAATACATTAGATATAAGTTTTCAAGTAGTCAAAACGGTTGCTCAAAAATGTATAGAAGATGCCACCTATTCATGCCGACAAACGCGGTAAAGTTAAAAAAATTAGCCAATAGTCTGAAGAGATTAAAGAATCCGTAAGTCAGCATATAAGTTCCTTTGTGCCCATGGAAAGTCCTTACTGCCGTAAGGACAGCAACCGGTTGTTACTATCACCTACTTTAAATGTAGCAAAAATGTATTATCTTTACAAAGAGTTTTGTGAAAGTAGCAACATCTCGTACATAGCAAATTCTGCAGTATACCGGCAAATATTTAGCTGTGAATTTAACATATCGTTTCTGGTACCAAAAAAGACCAATGTTTGTAACAGATGTGAACATTTTTCAGCTGATCAAAAAACCGAACTACAAGATGAGTATAACTTCCATATTAAGACTAAGGATTTAGCCCGAGAATATAAAAATAAAGACAAAGAAAAGGGAAAAAATGACAAGGAGTTCTGTGTAGCTGTATTTGACCTCGAACAAATCTTGCCTGTACCATAATTAGAGGTGGGTCTTGCCTATTACAAATTGATGTCATCCACATATAACTTGAGTATTTTTAATTTGCTTCAAAAGAATGTGGCATGAGGGAATCGTAAGGAGAGGTGCATCAGAAATAGGAAGCTGTCTTACATCATTTATAGATAAGCAAGTTAAAAAGGCATAAAGGAATTTTCCTTTTATTACGACAATTGCTCTGGACAAAACCGGAATAAATACCTCTACATTTTGTATAAGTATTTAACAAACAAACATACCATTAAAATTCGTCATAGTTATTTAGAAAAACAACCATATCAAACATTCGATCAATATAGTATGAACAACCTTCTCAATACATTTCAAGGATTACCTTCAATTAATAATTCAGATAATAATATTATTTTCCACCGTTGTAGTTTTACCACAAGTTTTGATTTTTGAAAAGTTTTACATTTTTGTTTGTTCATCTTACATTGTAGTGAGCATTTTATGTTCCAGGAAAACTGTTCTGTTCTAATAAATAACATTCATAAATATACTATTAATTTCACCTACAATTTTAACATAAATGACTATACTTGTTACAAAATCAAAGTGTCCTAAGGCACTTAAAATGGACATATGATACCATTTTTAATATAAAAGTATGCTATGTCCCATATTTTTTGATTCTCCACTAAAAACGGAGTAACGGTTTTTAAAAATTTTAATATTGAAGTTTCGGTTTTTTCTTTTTCTGTAAAAGTACTAAATGTGACATAGCATACTGCTGCACCAATGCAGCGATATACTCTGTTCCATCTTATTTTGCATTAGAGTAGGCCTTAACCTTTTTTTTCTGTAGTGATATTCCCATTTATCAAAATGACAAGAAGTCAATTTGCACCGACCTGTCAAAAGTAATCGTGCTGTGTTGCCTACTTAAGTAGCGCATATGATGATCGTTATCCGGTAAATTGACCGAAATCAATTGACCGAAAATCAGTTGATCGAAACGACAATTAACGGAAGTCGCAATTTACCAAAAAAAAGATTTAAAAGATTTTCTTGTCTTTTGGTGTCGTTTTGAAAGTCAATTTTAATATAACTAATTTTTGTATAAAACTTTACATTATGTTCCTAACCCCTTCAACTTTATAATTCGGTAAGTTCTTTTCAAAAGAATGTACCTAATTATCGTTAATCACTAATTATAACATTGTTATAACGAAAATGAATAGCAGTTCCAAGTACTAAAATCGTATCTTCAATGATAGCATAGGGTCAACGGACATTCCTCTGTCGTTACATGTAAACATATTTTTAAAAAACGTGAATAGTTGCATTAGTCCTTGTTATGCCAAGTAAAAAAAAAACAAACGTTAAAGTAGTTAATGCCCGTGAACCTCCAATAAAAAAAACTTAGCTCAGTAAAGAAAGACAACGCAAACTGTGCTAATATCCAGAAAATCGTTTAAACACGCCAGTAATTAATATATTGCCAGTCCTAAGCCTGGATAAAGCGTGAAGGGAAGATGCAATAAACAAAAAATTTCGGTCAAACTTTTTCGGTAAATTTCGACTTCGGCCAATTGTTGTTTCGATCAACTGATTTTCGGTAAATTGATTTCGGTTAATTTACCTAGAACAAGTCTCATATTCAATGAATAATCATTTGTTGAGAAACTGCCAAAAGTTATCACAAAGAGTATAAAGTTGTAAACTTTAAGGTGCTATGAGCACATAAAAAGTGGCTCAACGGGAAAAATGGGGAACTTGTCGTAATGATGTCGGAAATATTTCAAGTACATAAGAACTTAACCCTCTAGTGCCCAAGACGTTCTACAGGACGGCTTACTTTAACAAATTCCTGGTAAAAAACTATGACTCAAATCGAATCAAATGCTGGGATGTGTAATACGCCCCTAAGAACTATTAGTTATTAGATATGTACTATACATGTCTAGGAGTTCGCACCACCAGTTGTGTATGCATAGTCAACAAGATCAGACGTGCATATTACAAAGTTACCTTGAAGTCTGTTTTGAGCACTTATGTTGGTAATTTGCCCTATTATTAATTTTTTGGTAAGTAGTAACATTGTTTAGATGCTATTTAATGAAAATAAATTAAAAATTATGTTTTTTTGGGTAGGCTAACTGTCCCAAAATATTGACCCGTCCTCTAGGACGGTAGAGGTAATTCTACTGTAATGACTGATATAACATTCAGTTAGTTCTTTTCTCACTACTATATACTTTGATCTCACTATTTACTGGTTCTAATTGTGTTGAAAGTGTTTATTATTATATTTTACAAGCTAATTGACAAATATATAAGAGAACTGATGGTATCGATATCAGACGAAGAGGATGGTTTGTATACAAACGTCGAAGGTGCTGACAATGAGTACTTTGGACGCACTTTCTGGAGTTGGCATTCTAGATGCCATTCACTCAGAGAACACCGCAAATAGTATTGAACAAAGTTCCAGTAATGATACTGATCCAAGTACCAGAAATTTGGATAATATTGGACCAAGTCCAAACAATCGAATAAAAAGAAAACAAGCAAGTTCTAACAAACAAGTCAATTTCATTCAATTTCAATAGAATAAGTAAAACACATTTAAAAGTTAAACCAGTTAAATTACTTAGTATGCAAATATGCAATAACAATTATTACAATATAAATAGACCAATGTACTAAAGGAATTGTAAAGTCATGCATTCTTATAAACACACTTTTCACTATTATAAATAGAAGTAACTAGGTAAAACGAGAACAGATTGTAAACATATACTAAACAGATACTATAGGTACCTGTAAGAGTAGTACTGAAACGATCTTGTCGTTAAGTACATCATTGTTAATGTGTGCAATAAATAATCTTTCTACAACATGTAAGGATAAATATTAATACCACTCTAACCATAAACAAACACCAATTGGGGTTAAATACTACACTCCACAAGAGCCTGAAGATAGCTTATCTGAGCAAGAGGAGGAACTTAGTGGCTTATTACCCGAAAAAATCACTTGCCAAATGATTTCAAGCCATCCCATGAATTAGATAACCTATTGCATTCAAAGGAAGAAACGCCAGTTTTCATTATTTTTTTGAAGGCGAAATGTTTGATTATATTATTCAACAAACGATATCTTACGCTGCACAAAATAATATCATTTCCCTGAAACATCCTGAATTATAAACATTTCTTAGAATATTATAGCTAATGTCTCTGATGAAGCTACCCAATATTAGGTGGTACTGGGGCCGATATGGCAGCAGGATATAAGAAACGCTTATCACGTAATCGTTTTGAAGAAATCAAACGATACCTGCACTTTGCCGACAATCTTTTAGTGAACGACAATCTGCTGTATAAAGTGCGCCCATTGATTACCTATTTCAAGATTTTCATCTGTTTCAAAGAACCAGAGACTCTGCTTAGATGAAAAAATGTGCGCCACAAAAATGAAAGTTTTTTTGCGATCGTATCTTCCAAATAAGCAAATGGAGCTTCAAGTTTTTTGTCTGAGCTGATAATTTTGGTTTTGCATATAATTTTGAATTGTATGCTGGTGTAGGCGATAACGTTATTCCTAATCGTCTAATCCAAGAGATTCCAGAATATACAAATCGTATCTTGTGGTTTTGACAACTTTTATACAACTGTGCGCTAATGTTGTATTTGAAATCATTGGGAACCGTTCTATCAAATCGTCTAAAAAATCCGTTAACAGATGGTAAACAAATGTCCAAAATGAAAAGGAATTTATTGAACGCCGAAACATTATCGACGAATATAATAAGCATATGGGCGGCGTAGATCTGATGGATAGGTTACTTAGAAGATATCACATCAAGACAAAATTAATGAAATGGACGAATCGCGTCGCGTTTCATAGATTTGACCTAGTCATGATCAATCCGTATTTGTTATTTCGGCGCATTCATGGAGGTGCAACACCCATCAAATTACCTAATTCTAGAGAACAGGTAACTGAAACCCTACTATCATATACGTCTGCACCGATAGAACGCAAACCGGTTGGACGTCCTCAGACCTCAACTAGGCAAACCATTTCATATTCGTCCCCACTCCTATTCCATAGAAATACTTCTACTCCATCAGGAAGTCGAACATCAAGTCAAAGTTCTACTCCACAAGGCAAAACAATCAGTTACCTACCTCCTACAGGCGTAAGGTACGACAACATTGAGCACTTGGCGGACTTGTTACCCACAAAAGGTGTTAGGAAGACATGTAAATATCCTGATTGTGGATCAGTAACACAAATAATTTGTGTAAAATGCAAAGTCAACTTATGTCTTACACCAACTAAGAAATGTTTTTTTATTATTTAATAAAAAACAAATTAATTAGGCATAACACTTCTTTCATAAAATAATTTCTTACATAATAAATATTCGTTATTTAAAAAAAAATCTATTTTTTTCTAACTTATACCCGAGTCGTCCTTTGGGACGACCCTCCAAAATTGACTCCCCCGATTTATTTTTAATTTTAAATTAAAATACCATACTAGAATTCGTCAACACAAATTACCTTTTTGTCAATTTGTTTTAAAAATTAATTACTTTTTCGTGTGCAATTTAAAGTCAATCACCTTTCGGAAAGATCTACAACGACTAATTTAGACTTTAGAAAAATCGTATCATCATATTAAAAAGGATTTGGATTTCGATGGGGGTCGAACGAAATTATTTAGAATTTTGCAATCAACGAACATAAACGAGTCAATGGTCAGAAAATTTTATGTGAAATAAAACACGCCGTTGTAACCAAAATTAAGTTTTTGATAAAATTTTTACAATTGCAAAGTTCAGGCCAAGATGTCAGATTTGTGCATCTAGACGAAACATGGATTTATCAAAATTGTTCTAATATCCATCGTTAGGTGCACGATTCTGACACCAATAATAATTAATCCAAAATCAAAAAATTAAAAGTGACCGCAAATTGTGTAATGATTGTGTAATGACTGTATCATTCGATACAGTTAGACAAGCCAGCCTCATTTTCTAGTAACAAAGATCATCTTCAGAAATGGTTGGTTAGGCACGGGGTCGAAATTAAGGGCAGAATTACAAAATTCAATCTTTTAGGTCCAGAGAGAAAAATTATGCATGTTTTGATTATGCATGGGTGTGAAGTTTTAGAATTTCGTCTTTACCATTCTCAATATAACGCTATTGAAATCGCATGGGGTGTAATCGAAGGATAGGGTTCATAAATTATGGATTGAGGCGTTATCCAATGTTCTCCTACAATGTGGAAAATTTTTGTTCGCACACGGAAAAGATTATTTTAAATGATTGGGAGAAGTATATGGAAAATTATTCGATTGACAATATCCCACCTGTTATTATAGCACTAGGAGAATCCAATTCTGCATTATAAGTTCCGTCATCAGACTTAGTCCTGAGAAGGACTGACTTCGCACCTGAGTCTAATTAATCTACTATGATTAACTATTCGAACATGGTAGCTTGGCAACTTAACATATATTTTTGGAGCTTATATATATATATATATATATATATATATATATATATATATATATATATATATATATATATATATATATACTTTTTCGTGATTGCGCAGTAGTTTATTGCGTATGTTGCGTCGTAACCTATTGCACAGGTATATTGCGCGTAAGTTCTTCGAGGGTTATTGCGATACATGTGGGTTTCATTTCTTCACTAGCTTGGCTTATCGGTTTTTCAGTGCAATTTAAGACGTATGGATTCAGATTCTTCTAGAAAAGGACCCCAGTTTGTCATAGCAAAGATATACTTGAATATTTGGTTTTTAACGGGTCTTCTACGTAGATACGAAAGCAGCAACTTGTCGTTTTTTCCATTTAGCTACGAATTAAATGGATACATTTCAGGTTATTTACTTTTATGTGTACGTAACAGTCAAGAAAAGAACGAAGCAGCAAATTTCATTACGAAAGCAAACCTTCAGATTTAATTAGTTATGAAAAAGCGCTGTGGATTTCCTAGATATGTTATATGGATACATATTTATATTCTAGTTATATATTGAATTTGCGACTGAAGAACTAAGTTCGCATATAAACATACCTCTACACCATGTTTAATAGCTAAGAAAAAAGAGAAAAATGCAGTAGGTAAATTTGTTCTGGTATATTTTGCCTCTGTTTTTGTTTTGGAAGAGTGGAAAAACGATTATTAGTTTTTACGTAGATTTGGTTAACACTATATCAGATGACACGATGTTGCCATTTATGACCAATTTAAAGACTGTACCATTTCCGTTTTATGTAGGTAATGAATTTTCAAGGTCTAAAGACTAAATTTTACTTTTTTTAAATAGGCCACTCCAAATGTAACCATTTCCGTACAAACAAAGTCTAAATACCGTGAAAAGCTATGTTGCAATGCTGCATTAGTTTCACTCAAAGATTATATATTTTCAAAAGTAGGACGACGGTAGTAACTTTTTGTTATTTTGACAATATACCACGCTCTCCCTAGAATCCTATGGGCAGCTCTAAAAGATAATAAGAGGGAACAGAGTATAACTACGTTTTAAAGTCTGAAAAGGGGGCGGAGATGTTAATATTAAATAAATCTGAAAACCTTCCCCATAATCTGTATTTAACCTCAAAGCTTATAAACTATCGACATAATTCGACGATAATGGCATCATCATGCTATGGTACTATGGTTACAAAAATTAATATTGATGATCGGTGCAAAATATACCTTATAATGCTTAGGTGCCACGTTAACCCACCAAATTTAAAACATTGCACCAATAGATACGTAATTTTATACGCTTAACACACTTTTCATAGACATAAATCACAAAATAAACGATATTGCTTTACTTTAAATCAATAGAACGTTTTGAACAATACCTAATGCAAATAATAATGGAAAAATGAAATACCAACTGTTACACGATCAATCCGTACTACCAACTGCAGTGGAAATGGGCTGGTTCGATATAAGACGTAAATTGAATGAAATTTAGTTTTAAACACCTTACACTTACCATAAATCAACAAAGAACAACATTCAATCCGGGAAAAATTATCTCTAAGGCGAGGTGTTAAGTTAATCCTACTTGACTTAATGCACGTCGATTCAATATTGAAAACCTTTAAGTTTAATTAGCCTTAATAATGAATTTATCCAAAGATTTTGAAGCATACGAGTCGTAAACTTATTGGTCGCACCCTGTATATTCATAAAATCAAAGTAATAAAACGTTATCTGGATACGTTCTAATTTACCATCGTATAGACAAAATTAATATTTATCTATCATAAAAATCTGAAATATATAATTATCACCCAATTCAAAAAACTACTACTTCGGTCTATTAACTTTCAACCACAAAAACATTAATTCGTATTTAAAAAATTACGTAACAATCAGTGAGTTGTTCATGAATCATATATTTTCCATCAAATACTATTTAAATACTTTCTCTTTAAATTGTATTTAAACATCCACCATGATGAATAATTTGTAATAATTCAAATCTGCAGTTTCAACTTAACAATTATCTTGTTGTCAGCATTATATATTTAATTACTGTTAATGAATTCAATATAAGTAAATTTTTTAACCCATCTGACTTAAAATAAACAATCCTCAGATCAATCATTTAGCCAAAATATCTAAAGATTGATTACTTTTAAACAATGTAATCTTTTATGTAATTTCACACAAAGAAACAATGAACTCTTATAATATTGTTTCTCCTTTAATACTTTAAACTAAGGAACCATAATCTTATAATCTAAACATATAAAACCAGGTAATAGAGATTGATTATCCTTAATACTTGAATAACATTAAATATGTAAACAATAACATCTCTAAAGATAATCAAACGTCTATCATTCAAAAATCTAAAATTATTCTTACATAAATAAATTCCGTAATCATTTATCCGATATAATGGTTCTACAGGGTTGATTCGTTGTAATTAATCCTTAAGTATGTATCCATACTTGTCACTGGTAAGCGGCCAACGGGGTTTCACACAGGCCATACTCCTGTTCACTATCTTAAATGTCCGAGTTTATTCACGCCTTTAAACGCGTAACACAAAATGGGACAATCTGATTTACTATGTGCCATTTCGGAAAACAAGTGTTTTTGTCACAGAATATATTTACTTAAACTTGAACATTAAAATACTTAAATGTTTCTACACAGTCGACTTAGTGCTGTTAACGATTGCGCATGTACGTATTAAATCAGTAATATTAATGACAAATACTGTTTAACTTAATTCATAAATACCTTTATTTTGTTACATAAAGAATCACTTTAGGTTCCTTTTCAGATCGCTCGATTATACACAATACTTTTTTTTTAATTTCGATATTTACTGTTTGTTATAAATCTGATTCAACACTTCTTAAACTTTGAAAAAAAAACTCATCAATATTTTTTTGCAATTCACAAATTAATCCTTTCATTTGTAAATGTTTAAATGCTTCATCCCCAAAATGGGTTTTTGGAGTGAACTAACATACACTGCGATACTAATTATCTAGAAATAAAAACCAGCACAGATCGTTATGGTCTCGAGCGCAACCACCCTCTTGAGTATAACTCTTTGCCGAGCGTGTCATCGTGTACCTCGCACTCTCTCCCTTATATACCTGCGGTCACCCATTTTGTCCAACGTCATACTTTTCTCGCTCAAACCAAAAACAACCTATCCCAAAGCAGTTTTCTACAGCGCGTCTTTGCCGAGTGGAAATGGAACTAACGCAACGAGCATGAAAAAATAGCCATCTTGAACTCCTTTACAAACGTACAATTCTTCGGAAAGACCCCAATTCACATTTAAATTCACTCCATACGTACGAGCCTTCCTTCCGCACAATCTATCAAATTCTAACACCATTTGTCCTTGAACTTGCAACAATTTTTCGATTACGCAATGTTACCAAATTTTTACAAGCGAAAATATACCTATATAGTCTTTTTCTACACTATAATACAATATCAATATATGATAAATTCGCTTATTCATGCATTCCTCAGCACACAGTGGCAAATTCCGGTAGCATTTAACCATTATCGTCTTAATACGGGTGTTACCAAAACATTATTTCTCAATCAAATTTAATACTTTCAACTTAAAAATTTTCATCCATTTAAATACTATTTTACATGATACACAATGCTTTCCTAATATTTCAGTGGTGTAGCATTTACATTGATTTACATTCTGTACACAAAAAAATTTCTCGTGCACACTCACGTTCATTTACCACCCAAAATACGTTCTACTCACAACACAAGACTGCAACTATCCAGTGCGTAAAAATAATCACACACAACTTTAACATAAACACAGGCAGGTAAATTTAAAACTAATCTCACCACAATTTGTCTTCTATATTGCTAAAAAGCCCCTTTTAGTATTTGTTTGGGAGGGTATATGGAACCAATTATATTGTTCCAAGAATACTATATCTCGTTTCTTCTTTCTAACCGTTTTCAAAGTTTAAGAAAATGTTCCATGGTATTGATGATTATGCCATCTCCATCTACTACCTGGTATACATTATCTTCATATAAAATAAAACGTATTCAGCAATTACCTTTTTAACCTCGCTTAAATCATCATTACCTTATCGGTAATATTTACTTATAGGGAATCTGTGTTGAGCTTTTGGATTTACTTTTCTATCCCTTCTAGTTCATTTACTTCTTCGTCTGATGAAGCTCCGTCACCTTCAAAGATGAGTTCAGTTTGTTCTTCCAAGATTTCCTGCTCTCCCATTTAAATTTCTTGCCATTTCCAAAATTTAAGGGATTTTGCCATGACAATGACCATTACATTTATTCCGTATGAAAATAAAACGTATTAACGATTTACCTTTTTAACCTCGTTCAAATCCTCGTTTCTTAACCTTATCGGCAATATTTATTTTTGGTTGAACTTGATTTTCTTTTCTATCACCTTCTAGATCATTTACTTCTTCGACTGATGTAGCTCCGTCTACTGGTAAGTCACCTTCAAGAGCGATTTCCGTTTCTGTTTAAAAGATTTCCTCCTTTCCCATTTCAAGAATACCATATCGCGTTTCGTCGTTCTTGCCATTTTCAAAGTTTAAGGGATTTTGCCATGACATTGATCATTACATTATTTTCATATGAAAATAAAACGTATTCACCGTTCACCCTTTTAACCTCGTTCAAATCCTCGTTTCTTAACCTTATCGGCAATATTTATTTATAGGGAACATGCGTTTACCTCCTGGTTGAACTGGATTTCCTTTTCTATCCCTTCTAGTCCATTTAGTTCTTCGTCTGACGAAGCCCCGTCTACTGGTAAGTCACCTTGAAGGACGTTTCTTCTTCCAAGATTTTCTTTTTTTCCATCTCAAGAATACCATATCTAATTTCGCCTTTCTTGCCATTTTCAAAATTTATGGGAGTTTGCCATGGCATTGATCATTATATTATCTTGATATGAAAATAAAACGTATTCACCATTTTATCCTTTCAACCTCGTAAAAATCATCATTTCTTAACTTTATCGGCAATATTTACTTATAGCGAACCTGTCTTGAGCTTCTGGTTGAACTGAATTTCCTTTCTCATCTCATTTAGTTCATTTGCTTCTTCGTCTGACGAAACTCCGTCTACTGAGAAGTCACCTTTAAGGATTTCCGTTTCTTCTTCCAAGATTTCCTCCTTTCCCATTTCAAGAATACCATATCTAGTTTCGTCTTTCCTCCCATTTTCCAAATGTAAGGGATTTTGCCATGGCATTGATCATTGCACCCTCTCCATCTACTCCATGGTATATATTATCTTCATATGAAAATAAAACGTATTCACCAATTACCTTTTAACCTCGTTTAAATCATCATTTTTAAGCTTTATTAGCAACGTTTACTAATAGAAAACCTGTGTTCAGCTTCTGGTTGAACGGAATCTCCTTTTCGATCTCTTCTAGTTCATTTACTTTTTCGTCTAACGAAGCTACGTCTACTGGCATGTCATCGTCAAGGACGATTTCCTCCTCTCCCACTGTATTATGGGATATAGAGATTTTCCCTCCTACGAATTTTCAATTGGGTCTCTTCCTGTCGCTTTTCTCTCCAAAAGGGCAGTGAAAAAATTTTCGACATCAGACGGTATAGGTGTATTAAGATTAAATCTGTCTATGTGTTGGAATGGTAGGTAATTTGTTGTTAAGCGTTCTAATAATGGCGCAACATCATATGGCACAATACCGCATTTTCTGAACTCGAAATTCAATATCTCCTGACTACATTTTGTTTTATTCTCTTCAATAAAGAAGAAGAGGAAAGAAAAATTATAGTTCTCCAGAACATTAATCTGCTACCTACATGAGTTTGTACTGCAATAAAGTTTCCCTGCAGGGATGAATAATGCCACATCGAGAGGTTGTGTAACATGTGTGTTGTTTGGAGGCAAACAAATAAAATGAATGTTATACTTTTTGTATACAAATTGTCCCCTCTAACGACTTTCTTCCTCTCAATTTTTTTAAGTTTGGTCAGCATAATTTGAAGTCCAAGTGTTCCACAAATGCTTGGATTCGTATACTACATATGGAGAATGCAGATCACCTGTTGCCGCATATTATCAGAGAGATGTTGCTTTTAGTTAACACATGGGGGCGTCCGCGTCCGTTACGTTCGCGTTCGTCTCGTCATAGTTAGAAATGGCGCGTGGTTCCACACCAACGAGTTCTTATTTGTAATGTTTTGTATATTTTGTATATTTGATCTGCATTGGGTGCTGCTCCACTTCTTGGGAGTGATTCTTGTAATGAGATACTTATCACGGCTTAGAAATGATTTCATCCAACCTTTTCAGCAATATTTTCTTTGAAACAAGCTGTTTTTTTCGCCTTTTGATTGAAACAAGTCTTGATTATCTGCCAAAATTCAATTTTAGTTACGGGGAAACCGGAATCGCTAAGGTTCAAAAATTCTCTCCTCTTCCTAGGTTAGTGGACAACCAGGATTTTGGTTGTAATCGCTAAACGTAACATCAAGTAATGGTACATCTTATTAAACGTATACTTATCAGTAATATATTTTAACACTAGGACTTTCTACGTAGTATAATTTTACAACCACAACAAACAAATTGGAAGTTTATAATTAGAGTTGTAGATGCAAACAATGCACAGGCAGTTCTATGACGTATTCGGTGTTACCTATGCGTTCCATAGGTCGTAGGATAATGTAAGCGGACTTTGTTGTTACACTGCCAATAACACGTTTGTACACCTCTGATGAAAACTTACCCAACTAACGCAGTTTTACGGTATGTATAAAATTAACTTGTGGAAAATCAAAAGCGTAGCTGTTTCTGCCGGTATCTCAGTGTCAGCGGTAATCTGAAAAAAATTTAACGAGGCGGTCGGTTAGTTCTCATCACGGTGGTAGGGCTTTAGGTCCTTGACGTGTATTCGGGTTAGTTTGTGGTTGTCGGCGGTGTGTTTTAAATTAAAAACTACAGAGGACACGACCTTGGTAATGATACATGGTCCGGAATACTTCGGTGCAACACCCTGGGCGGCCGAAGATAGCGGATGATCTTTGCGTAGGACACGGTCTACCAGATGCGGTTTCCACTCGCGGCGTCATAGATTATAGTGACCTTCCTGTTTAGTATATGCGAGTCCTAGGTTGTGCCGTACCAAGAAGATACCTTCTAACTGACTTAGTCGGCGGCTGTGAACAGGGATAACGTTTTCGGCATTGGTATCATCAGAGTTCGGTGAGGGTTCGGTTTCGCGTAGCAAGGTTCCCGAAAGTTCCAATTCGCGACCGAAGTTCAAGAAAGAGGGAGTAAATCCGGTCGATTCCTGTACGGTAGTGTTTATCGCGAAAGTAAGGGCGGGAAGGTGACGGTCCCAATGGCGGTGATTGTAATCACAAAACTGGGCGATCATTGTTTTTAGCGTACAGTTCTCTCTTTCTACGGGGATGGCTTGCGGGATGTACAGCGGGGTATATCTATAGTGGATGCCGAGTTCTGATAGCAACTGGTTGAAAGCACGGCTATGATACTGCGGGCCGTTGTCGGTTAATACCACACGTGGTGTACCGAACTTGGTGACTTGGTGGCACAAAAGTAGCTAGGAACAAGTGCTGGAACATTTCATACGTTAGTTGGGCACTACCGTACGAAACCAAAGTAGAGAACTAGATTTTGTTTAAAATTTTAAACGAAATAATATGGGCGTAAAATTTTACTTCTGCTACTTCCTTGGGTTTCGTCGATTTTGGAAATGTTGTATTTGTTTGAAAGCTAACGTAGTGTATGTATATGTGTATTGTTAAATCATCATTGAAGATGATTTAAAACGATGCTTCTTTAAATCTGTTGAGTAAAATATATGAAACTATACCCTGAATAGTAATAAAATTATTACAAGTTTTTTTATGAACGAATAAGTTCAAAGGTAAATATGTAATTAAAAATTATTTTTAATTTTATTAAATACATAAATAAAAAGTTTACGTCGAGTAGGATTTGAACCTACGACCTGTACTTTGGTAGAATACCGCGCTAACCAACTGCGTTATCTAGATCCAAGCCCCAATCGATGTATATTTGGCTTTATGTATGTAAAACTGATGTAAATTCTAAATATGAGATTACAATCAAATTACTTATATTAATGAATTAATGAATATTAGTGAACCTGCAATATCGCAAGGATTCATACATACCAAAGCAACTTGCCTAATATTACATTATTACAAGTTGTAAGCAACTTGACTATCACAACTTGACTATTATTACATTATTACAAGTTGTAATAATGTAATAATAGTCAAGTTGCTTTGTTATGTGTGAATTCTTGCGATATTGCAGACTCACATTCCATTAATATAAGTAATTTGATTATAATCTCATTATATTTAGAATTTACATCAGTTCTACATACATAAAGACAAAATTTACATCGATTGGGGCTTGAATCTCGATGGCGCAGATGATCAGCGCGGTACTCTAGCAAAGTACAGGTCGTAGGTTCAAATCCTACTCGAGGAAAATTTTTTATTTATGTATTTAATAGAATTAATAATAATTTTTAAGTAATAAAATTGTTTGCTATTATTACATGTGCAGCAAATTTTATATCCAAGAGCACATTATACCAATATGAAAATTTCCTTTCTGGATTTTAACTAATAATTACAGATACTTGTCTTACATACTTTCTTATCCGCAAAGCGCGAATACGTACAGTATTGTTTTCGATCTCTAATTTTCAAGTTTTTAGCGAATTTGCGTGTTTTCAGCATTTTAAAAACCATCCAGACCATTTTCGACATAATGTGTGTGTGTGTGTGTGCGTGCGTGCGCATGTGCGTGCGTGCGGATGTGCGAGCGTGCGTGCGCACGGCCATAAGTACGTGCGTGCGCACGTGCGTTGTAGGTGAGTTCGTGCGTGCGTACGTGCGTGCATGCGTGGGTGTGTATGTTAGTTTGTACGACAACTCAGAACAACACGGACGCACTTAAGCTTGTTTTCATTTGTGCTAAAGCTGAATAGATTTTGAGAGAAATTCAGCGGCGGACAGGAGCAGCTTTTGGTTTTCATCTAATATTTCTCAAACAGCTGTACATGTGGAAGATTGAAAAACACCAGCATATAGACCTTTTCCAATTTCCTTGCCACCAGCTTTCCTTGGGGGGTTTGGCAACTACCCAGTTTATGAAACGGTCTTGAAAAACGGCAGGATAGTAGAGGTAGGGGTCCTATGATATCGAAGCTATCTATGTCCCAAGCTAAACGGTTCGGATACTGCTGCATATGGCTCGCGGTAGCAAAAATTTTAGGCACTGCCGACAGTTTCGAAAATAAATGCTAATATCTCAGACCATTACTGGCCATAATACCACTCTAGAATACGATTGGTAGCTTTAGTGACCCCTGAATGACCAGAGGTGGGAGAATCGGGAATGTTTGTTTCGTTACACATCTATAAAAAACGAGACCATCAACAAATATAAACAGACAGTAATGTTTATAAATAGACTCAATTAAAATATTCAGTAATATATTCGTGTCATCTTTAGATTACGACTACTGTAAATTATAATAACTAATAAGATTTTCAACTTCATAACAATTTCCCTTGTCAGTAAATACATGCATTTAGAGTTTTTTTAAACCAGTCTTTATTTAAGCAATAAAAGACCAAGAGAACCGTTACAGGACTGAAACTTTCGAAATAGTTCTCTGTTCAGTTCAGCGAAACTAGCATTCTTATATGAAGGTGTACGTTTTTATCACCTCTTACTGAAAGTTAAAGTAGTAAATCTTTACTTGCACAAATTTGAATAAAATAATGACTACACCATCAACCCTTACAAATAGATTAGAAAAATGATCTTTCTTGGGTTCGTAAGCATGATTCATAATCATAATACCTAGAGCAAATATGCAGACAGTAACGCCTTTATCTTGTAAACTTTATTAGAATCCTATACCAAATTACTATTAAAATCTTTATTGTCTTTACGAGAATTAACCTTGCTTGAATTCTAAAATTAACTTTCGGGTAATGGGAAGTACATCTACATTTTGGAAAAGAGATGGTAATTTTGGAGAGGAATTACAAATTATTTAGGATGCGGTCTTGCTAGAGACGTATGAGTAGATAGAGCTTTTGCGTCTAGTTGCCGAACTTTAGAAATAAAAGCTTAGTTATTACACTTTCGTACAGCTGTCATTTCGGTTTTAATACTCACGTACGAAATGAAAATGATACCTACCGATTCACTACCTACATTTTTATGCCTTTTAATTTCTCTAAGAGTAATGTACATATTGAATTTATTTGATTGAAAATTTGCGTATAATAATCGCTTTAATTCTCCAAACCAGTATTGATCCTGTGTTTCGTATTTCAATGATTCCAACTGATCACTATATTTAGGAATGTTATATTAAGGGACGAGTCGCATGTAACGGCAATAAATGATGTATTTAGTGGAATGAAAGAATTCTAGTATTATTGGAAACACATTGAATAATAATTGAATATTCTGTGTTGGTATAAATCAAGCAATAATTCATATTAGTTTATTTATTAAACTCAATAATACGCTCAGTAAGTAAAACGGTCCCATAATTTGTACGCCACAATATACAGAACGGATAAAAGGTCTGAAAACATTCTAGTTATGGTTAGTATATTTAAACAAACAATAGTTCAAAATGAGATTACCAATTTACCCCAAAAACAAAGCTCTCCACTGTCTAAGCGGCTTCATTACACTATGGCGTGTCGTAAAAATGTTTTTGAACTCATAGCTTTAAAGTAGGTGTTTCCAGGTTACTCCCGCACTGCGGTATGTTTTACTTTCCAACAGAAACTAGGGTAATTACGTTGTATGGTTGGTAGCAGAATTGAAATGCTGCTGATATAATGGGTAATGACAACTTATTTAACATCAAATGGCGTTAAAATTTCTTCGGAATCACACGTTTCACAAATTTAACAAAAATAATTTTAAAGAAAATGGCGCTCAACGTTTGATTTTTTATTGACATGTAACCATAACAACAATGCAACATTACAATGCCGGCTATGCTACCAATCCATTTAGAATAAAAAAACCAAACAATGTTAAATTATTTGTTGTTAATTTTATTAATTTATTAATAAAATACTTACCTTTTTTGGGATTTTTTAATGGTGTACTTTAAATTATACAATCTAAACGTTTCGATAACACCTACAGTTATCTTCGTCAGTAGTAATGTTTGTTAAAAATTGTTAAAGATGTAGTAAACAATTTTGTCAAATTTGAAAAATTCAAACATAAACATAAGCCTGCTATTAATATAACAGTTTGAGAAACGTATAAGCCAACTATAAAATTGTAGTAAAGAATAACTAGGTCATTAAAATTAAATATTGTTAAACTGCCCCAAAGATGACAAACCAGAACACTCTCTAAGACTAAAGCTAACAATGAAATTTGCCAGCCAAAAACACATTTAACAAAATTTAATCGAGTTATGATGTAAGTGTAAAGTTGTGAAAAACTTCAATTTTAAAAGATAGAAGCATTCACAAATCCAAACATTACATCAAATAAAATAACCCAGTTAAATCTAACAAAGAGATATCTTTATCAATAATTGGAAGTGTTATTAACAATGAAAAGCACAATGCAGAACGTTCTTTGTAATTTTTAATTTCAATTTAATTTCAACTACTTATGTTAAATTATATTGCTGTGGAAATTTAACATATAATTGGTAAAGCATTTGCTTCAAGGTCTAGGAAAACACAGCAAAAACCTAGACATACCAAAAGTTGAAAACAAATTAAAATCAAGGCGTATCAGTATGCTCTTTTTAATTATAAGATGCCAAAACCTATTTAAACGGAGATTTTCTTCTTGTCTATTAAAATTATTCGGGTGTTTATATATTTCAATAGCTTCACGTTGCAAACGAACATAATAATATACAGAACGGATAAAAGGTCTGAAAACATTCTAGTTATGGTTAGTCTATTTAAACAAACAATAGTTCAAAATGAGATTACCAATTTACCCCAAAACAAAGCTCTCCACTGTCTAAGCGGCTTCATTACATGGCGTGTCGTAAAAATGTTTTGTACTCATAGCTTTAAAGTAGGTGTTTCCAGGTTACTCGCACTGCGGTATGTTTTACTTTCCAACAGAAACTAGGGTAATTACGTTGTATGGTTGGTAGCAGAATTGAAATGCTGCTGATATAATGGGTAATGACAACTTATTTAACATCAAATGGCGTTAAAATTTCTTCGTAATCACACATGTTTCACAAATTTACCAAAAATAATTTTAAAGAAAATGGCGCTCAACGTTTGAATTTTTATTGACATGTAACCATAACAACAATGCAACATTACAATGCCGGCTATGCTACCAATCCATTTAGAATAAAAACCAAACAATGTTAAATTATTTGTTGTTAATTTTATTAATTTATTAATAAAATACTTATCTTTGGGATTTTTAATGGTGTACTTTAAATTATACAATCTAAACGTTTCGATAACACTTACAGTTATCTTCGTCAGTAGTAATGTTTGTTAAAATTGTTAAAGATGTAGTAAACAATTTTGTCAAATTTGAAAAATTCAAACATAAACATAAGCCTGCTATTAATATAACAGTTTGAGAAACGTATAAGCCAACTATAAAATTGTAGTAAAGAATAACTAGGTCATTAAAATTAAATATTGTTAAACTGCCCCAAAGATGACAAACCAGAACACTCTCTACGACGAAAGCTAACAATGAAATTTGCCAGCCAAAAACACATTTAACAAAATTTAATCGAGTTATGATGTAAGTGTAAAGTTGTGAAAACTTCAATTTTAAAAGATAGAAGCATTCACAAATCCAAACATTACATCAAATAAAATAACCCAGTTAAATCTAACAAAGAGATATCTTTATCAATAATTGGAAGTGTTATTAACAATGAAAAGCACAATGCAGAACGTTCTTCAACTACTTATGTTAAATTATATTGCTGTGGAAATTTAACATATAATTGGTAAAGCATTTGCTTCAAGGTCTAGGAAAAACACAGCAAAAAACCTAGACATACCAAAAGTTGAAAACAAATTAAAATCAAGGCGTATCAGTATGCTCTTTTTTAATTATAAGATGCCAAAACCTATTTAAACGGAGATTTTCTTCTTGTCTATTAAAATTATTCGGGTGTTTATATATTTCAATAGCTTCACGTTGCAAACGAACATAATAATGGGTTTGTCTTGACAATATTTTCATATTGTCAAATTGAATGTCATGATTTAGATTATTTAGGGCATGGTCAGCCACAGCAGACCTCTCTGGTTGACCCAATCTACAAAATCTCATATGTTCTTTGCGTCTTGTATCAAGTAGTTGAAATTAAATTGAAATTAATTGAAGTTCTATCTTTTAAAATTGAAGTTTTTCACATTGACTTTATCACTTGTTAATTAACTGATTATAATTTTGTTAAATGATAGTTTTTGGCTTGGAAATTTATTGTTAGCTTTCGTCGTAGAGAGTGTTCTGGTTTGTCATCTTTGAGGCAGTTTAACAATATTTAATTTTAATGACCTAGTTATTCTTTACTACAATTTTATAGTTGGCTTATACGTTTCTCAAACTGTTATATTAATAGCAGGCTTATGTTTTTGAATTTTTCAAATTTGACAAAATTGTTTACTACATCTTTAACAATTTTTAACAAACATTACTGACGAAGATAACTGTAAGTGTTATCGAAACGTTTAGATTGTATAATTTAAAGTACACCATTAAAAAATCCCAAAAAAGATAAGTATTTTATTATGAGTGTTAATGGTGAAAGTTTACATTTTCATATTATTAATTTATTCGTTACAAAAAACTTTGTACCTAACTTGTTCGGAATATATTTTCCCGAATTCGCACTAAATGCAAACAAAGTGCTCATTCGGGAAAATTAACTTTCCGAATAAGTTAGGTAAATAACTATTTTCGGTTTAGGTGAATTTTTATATTATTAACAACCACAAAAATGATTTTTTTAACTTCCGTCCGGCAATACTGACTTTCCAATCCTCAAAAAAACTCATAGTGTTAGGTGTAGACCGTCAAAACGTTATAATTTGTAGTTTAGAAGTTTAATGTTCAATACTGGCAATAATTAATTTGATGGGGGCGCCAAATAAATCTTCAATAAAAATTTCTAATGAATGAATTAATAATGCCAGCGCAAAGAAGGTGTGTACCAGAAACGATTTTTAAAGTCACTATAATTTCTGAAGAATACGATGCATTAACTTCTTCATATTTGGTATTGAATGCATCATGTCACCAATAAAACCTGTCCAATGAAGTAAGTGCAGTACCAAAGATTTACATTCATGTGATGTGGTTGCAAAGACCAGGGGTCTATTTGATAGAACTTACTATTTTGAATAATTTTTAGGTAAAATTTTAAAAGTGAAAAGGTAAGCAAAATCGTAAAAATTCAAAGTGATCTTATAATTGAGTAGTTGTCACTATGACAGTGCACTTTCCAAACACACACCTATTGAGTAATGTGACATTTTGCTACTAAAATGTGTCACTCAAGCCTTAAAAATCAAAAAAGTGGTAGCTATCGCAGACAGTAACTGAAGGTTTGCTTGTGATAGCCTTTTTGAAGTATTGGAAAATCTGAAAATTGCCTAGTAGATGAATTTGTTTTTAACACGAATTATTTTCATTGATCCAACTTCGTTCAGTAGATGGATTCGATATATACAAGTGCAACGCTGAAAATTAACTTAACCAATTTCGCTACTACTACTTCTGGAGTAAAAAAATGCGAGTCTACAAATTTTCAAAAAACATTTAATTTAATTTAAAAAAGAATTATCAAAGTTATAATGAAACATTCATTTTCGCAGAATACAGACACTCGAATTAACACGCGAGCTGAATCTTAAGTTCTCGAATATGGAAATGTAAGCTTTCGCCGTTATTACACATATTAAAATACTTATCTGTCTTGGGTTTTTTTTAATAGTGTATTTGTATATTTAAGTTATATAAACTAAACGTTTCGAACATTTAGTTTGTATAACTTAAATATACAAATACACTATTAAAAAAAAACCAAAAAAGATAAGTATTCTATTAAGCACTCAAAATTTGCAAAGTGTCAAGGTAATCATTGTTTGTACGAATTATAATTGTATGTCATCTTTGATTAGCGTTACAAACAATAAAACTATATAAAAAATATCTAATAAGCTTTTCTTATAATTAAGGAACATTAATCATCACATTTAATTATAAACTATTTCTTAGGTCTATATGCACTGACACCTTGAACTACGGTTTATGGAAATAGACTCTAACCTTTATCGTGAACCCTTCCAAGTTAGTTCGCGTTCACTGCTTAATATTTGGAATTAGAAACGATTATCATCGTGACATTAGGTTAGTTATTGCCCTTCATTTATGGCCGGAGAGTCAATATCTGTCATGGTCCTATCAAATTACTTAGAAATAGAAAACCCCTTTTCTAAAAAAATGATGATGAGTTATTTCGGCACTATGAGGCCAACATTGCGGTACTCCTGAAGAGTCTAGTGATGGTAGTTAATGTTAACTCGTTGAACTACTCTCCATACTGTAGGTATCGGAAGAATGAAGTTTATTATTAAATTTCAATATGAACGCGGAAGTATAATCGCGAAAAAAATAAAAGGTAATCTAAAGAATTAATATTATAAAAATGGGTGTTACTAGATAACGATTCTACGGGAATTATTATATGTGCAGCTTTTCATAATGATGTAATAATCCACGTAAGAACAATAATTATTTTCCTTCCATTACAATAATTAATTAAAAGCGGGAAATCATTTAAATTATATTTGTGTTTCTCTTTGTTGACGTTCCAATAATAAATTCTTGTAGAACATTTTCATATCGCTTAATAATCATAACCGCCTCGTTTTCATTATAAGAAATAAATAACTAAATACGCGGACTTAATCGTAGCGCTTTTCAGTACAGTTTCCTTAAAATCTAGTGTATGCTTTATCGTTATGGAAGATAGTGTTAATGAACAAAATTAGTTTATTATACAACTACAATATTCATGCGTAAGTAGGTAACTTAGTTGCAGTAATAAAAAATCAGCAATTAAGAAGCCGAAGTAAGTTTTAGATAATAATCTAAAAGAGTGAAATGCTGCCGTTTGTGATGCCAAATTTGATATTATACTGTCAACTTGATCAAATATATTAAGAAACTAATATTTTGTTTCAAATTCATACTGTTCTGTTGTCACGGATTGATGCAAGTATGTTTTTGTTACTTGCAGTTTTGTTGTCAAATCGCAGGTCTTCGTACATATCGGATATTTTTAATACGGTTGGCATGATTAATCCTTACTGTCTAATACTAATATCTTAGAACATTCTATAGGTCTTACTATGCGTCAAAATGTATTACTATTGTTCATACTTAACCTTCGCAAAGCACTTTTAATAGTTTGCTCGTGTACGTAATTCAGGGCGTTTATTACGAATTGATACGTTCATGAACTGATCTGTCTTATTATTTAATATGTAGTTTGGTATACCAGTGTATGTGGGTAAAATGTGCTAAACGATATGTTTGTGTAGGTGGGGGTGGGGGAGCGTGCGTGCATGTGTGCGAGTGTGTGAGCGTATGTATGTGTGTCTGTGGGTAAGTGTGTGTGTGGGCGCGTGCGTACGTGCATGCGTGCGTGCGTGAGTGCGTGTGTGTGTGTGTGTGTGCGTGCGTGTGTGCGTTCGTGCGTGCATACCTGAGTGTGTGAGTGCGTGCGTGGGTGCGTGCGTTCGCGTGCGTCATGCGTGTGCGTGCGTGCGTCGTGTGCGTGTGTGTGTATAGGTGTGTGTGGGTGTGTGTGGGAGTGTGAGTGCGTATGTGCGTGCGTGCGTGCGTGGGTGGGTGCGTGGATACGTACGTGAGTGGGCGCGGCGGGCGGCCGTGCGTGCGTCCGTGCATGCGTGCGTGCGCGCGTTGGTGTGTGAGTTCGTGCGTGTGCGCGTGGGTGCGTCCGTGCGTGCGTGAGTGCGTGCGGGAGTGTGTGTGCGTGTAGGTGTGTATGGGTGTGTGTGGGTGTGTACGTGCGTACGTGTGTGTGTGCGTACGTGCGAGTGTGCGTGCGCGTGTGTGTATAGGTGTGTGTGTGTGAGTGTGTACGTGCGTGTGTGCGTGCGTGCGTGCGTGAGTGGGTGCGTGGGTACGTACTTGAGTGGGTGGGTGCGTGCGTTCGTGCGTGTGTGCGTGTGTGAGTGCATGCGTGCGGACGTGTGTGCGTGCGTTCGGCGTGCGTGAGTGCGTGTGTGCGTATGTGTGTGTAGGTGCGTGTGGGTGCGTGTGGATGTGTGCGGGTGCATGCGTGCGTGTCTGTGTGTGTGTGTGTGTGTGTGTGTGTGTGTGTGGTGTGGTGTGTGTTATGTGTGTGGGTGTGCGTGTGTGTGTGCGTGCGTGCATGCGAGCGTGCGTGCGTGCTTGCTTGCGTGCGTGACACACACGACACACCGAGTTGTATACGCTATAAGAACACACCGACGTTATTAGAGCAGTAGACTTCTGGAAGCTCTAACTACAGAAGCATAGAACTAAATGCTGTTTGCTTATATAACCTGGTCGAGTGCCCAGGGACAATGGTCGACGAGAGTCGGAATCCGAGCGAGGCGCTTGGCTTTGCATATGCCTCAAGTCCAGAGGATGTTGCGTGTGCTTATGTTTCCCCACAGTATGCCGAGCTGTTTGCACTTACTAAGCATTTGGGAGATAATGGGTTCTATCCCATTTGCGGTCTACCTTGTATCATACAGGTATTTTCCCCCGCAGAATCCTAACTCTAATTTTGCCGCTCCTGTCCTGACCGCACTCATCGTTAATCCCATGTGCGCATGTGTTTAATGTATGTATGTTGGGAACCAATCACTGTGGTTCAAGGAGCATAGAAACCGCGAGCTCCTCCTTGAGCAGAGAATGGAACACGTTGCTTTCATTTCATTAAATTTAAACCTTTTTACGTAATCAGTGTTTGTTATTGATTTAAAGATTAATATTGTAAGCAGGTCTACATTATAATTTTCCTCGCTAGAGAAAGTTACAGTATGAATTTTTTATCAATGTGCAGACTACAAGTACAATATTCTTGCAAAATGAAATGTTTATATCTAATTCTTGCAAGAATATTCAATTGTATTCATGACGTAGAACTTTGACGTTTATAGCAATTGTAAAATGAAAAATCCAATGTGCAAGGTTGTAAAGTAATTTTATAGAACAGGCCCTCATACTACGGAGCCAATAAATTGCATTAAGATTTCAGAAAGTATTTTTAGTCGCTATGAATATTAGGGGTGCACTCATGCAGAACTACATTTATTTATTAAAATTATTTCATCTTCCTGGAAACGGAAAGATGACGCAAATCCTGACGCCAATTATACATTTCTCACGATATAATTTATGTTATTTAGTAATTGATATAATTCATATATTTCTATCAATGGATGCTTTATTTGCATTCTTTCCCTCATAACGTATACTATTTACACGATTCACTAAAAAATAAAGAATTGCTTAATCTATTTAGAAATGGCAAAGTCAATTTAATACATAAGGTATCATTAGTTTGTTTCGTACTCGAACAAGATATCTTTACCGTGTGTAGTTAATTAATTTCTTAATTTTCAATTTTTTAATTACTTTATTAAATAAATAGTTTAATACCTTTACATCGTCTCTTATTAAATATATATATTTATTTCCTTAAATAAATTTTAAGTACACAAGATGATTAACCGCATTATTTTAAATATCATTTAAATGTGACCATTACAGTTACCTTGTAAGGATGTAACTAACGCTCATAGATTGGGTTTAGACCAATCGGTGTTGTTTGAAGGATGTAGAATTTTTTTGAGTTATTTAATTAAAAATTATTATTAATATTATTAAATACATAAATAAAAAGTTTACCTCGAGTAGGATTCGAACCTACGACCTGTACTTTGCTAGAGTAATAATTTTTGAGTTATTGTTCATATAAATTGCAATCGTTGCAAATATATACGTTATATACTAGAACTAAACTGCAGGCCCAATTTTGTAGTGATATCACATTCATAAACCTGTGTTTTAGAACTCTTTATTTTTTGTACCAGTACTTTCATTTATCTTAAACTAAACAATTTTTTCAATCATAATTATTTAATTTTTAAATTTATTACGCTTTATATTAAAAACCTTTATAAAGAAAAGTTACTTAAAATTAAACTTTCTTTAAATAATACGTCTACACATTTTCTTATAAAATTAATGATTACTCAGATATTGAAAAAAATTGAACCAACACTTCAATTCTACCTTAGGAATTTTTTTGCCGCTAGATTACGCATCGCACCAGAAAATTGCATAGAACTATGATTAAGGTCTATATATTGGTCTGTTTATTTCTTTGGAATATACAGCTGTTTCAGAAATATTCGATAAAAATCAATAGCAGCTCCTAATAAACCACAACCACACACACGACGCACGCGTACGCGCCCACATGCACACACGCATACACGCACACACGCACACACGCGCACACACACGCACGCACTCACGCACACACGCACAAAAGCACACACGCACACGCGCACACACGCACACGCGCACACACGCACACACGCACAAACGCACACACACACACGAACATACGCACTCACGCACACACGTACACACGTACACGCACACGCACACGCACGACACGCACACACGACACACGCACACACGCACACACGCACACACGCACACGCACACACGAACAAACGCACACCACACACGCACACGCACACGCACACACGCACACACGCACACACGCACACTCGCACACACGCACACACGCACACACGCACACACGCACACAGGCACACAGGCACACACGCACACACGCTCACACGCACACACGCGCACATGCACAGAGAGAGAGAGAGAGAGAGAGAGACATCAGGGTCGATCTTGGCGAAACTTGGCCGAACGTTGTAGAATGAGCTAATGAGTCGATTTAGCGATAGTGAAAAAAATTCGATTGAATAAGCTTCAATACCTACATATGTATATGTAGGTTGGAAGGTAAAAACTGAGAATGCTATGCTTTCAACAGCAAATTAAGGCTAAATAAGTTTGTTTTTAGTCAAAATCAACCCTTACCGCGTATCTCGATAAGTAACTAAAGACAAACATCTATATTATTTAAAGTTTGTATAGACATTTCGCGACATAAGCCATCACACACCAGATGCATAACATTACCTTCCTTGTTAGGGGTCAGACCAACAAACGATATTTGAACCTAGTCAATTGAATGCAAATATTACACAATTGTGGAATGCTCACAGTTCAACACACTTCCTACTCTTGGATGTAGTTACGTAGATCCTTGTGAAGATGTTTAAATGGTCTTCATCAAACCTCGAAGGTTTTCCTGAACGTCACTGAGTCAAAACGGACCTCCTGAAATAAAGAATAAAGACGTTCCCGGCCTACTTTATCCGATGGTGCTACCCAAATACTCCGCTGCTACTACCTTCGCACCTCAATTTAACACAAATAATATTAATAATAGTAATAGTAGTAATCTTTATTAGATCAATAGACCAACTGCAATGATTAAGTGAAAACAAGTACAGTACAACACATTAGCAGAGACAAACTAATAAATAACGTATCCGTTAGAATACACTTATAACTACGATTTTGTTAAATACTGTTCAACAGAATAAAAACAATGAGAAAGTAGGAAATTCAAAACTCAACATTTGAGTTTTGTATTGATGAATTCCGGCAGCTTATAAAAAAACAGTATACCCATATATTTCACGTTATTTTTTGATTGGCTTAGATTATGTGTTGGGATGCACAGTTCATCGCCATGTAGCTTACAATAACTATGGTTATAATTGTTCTTATATACTCATTTGGGTTATTTTTGAGAAACATTAGAACCAATATATATATAGAGCAGGATTTCTACATGATGTTCTTCTTGTCACAACTGTTATAGTTTTAACTATTTGCTTTTGTATACGAAAAACTCGTATCATCAAACTAGAATGACCCCAGAATAAAATTGAATACTTCACTCTGCTATAAAAATGGGCATAATATTTTCTGACTATTAAACTGCTTTGTTAAAATATAGCGTATGATCTTGATGCTAGACTTTTTGTAAATTATTTATATGAGTATCCCAATTAAGGTTGCTGTCGAGGTAAGTGTCTAAGAATTTTGTACACTGTTCATGTCGTATTGAACTATGGTTAATTTTGACTAAATAAGATTTATCTACAACGTTATCAAAAGTTCTAATATTTTCAAGATTTCCTCAATATAATTACTATCAGAAAAAAGGTAACTGTTATCATCAGCAAACATTGTAAAATTGTCATTTTTAGACAGTTTTAGTGCGTTATGCAAATCTTTAATAAAAATACAAACAGTAAGGGTCCTAAAACGGAACCTTATGGCATAGCAGCTTTATTTATTAAGCTTTATGATTTTGCACTATGTATTTTCACAAATTGGATACGATTATACGAGTATGACTTTAACCAGTTATTTATGATTCCCCGAAAACCATATTTGTCTAGTTTTTCTAACAATACATTTTGATTCACCCGGTCAAAGGCGCTACTGAAATCTAGAAACAATCTTATTTGCCCTTTTAAAAGCCATGTAATACGTTAGATATGTTCACTTTCTCCACTTGACACTCCAGTTTTCCAGTTCTCGGCAACACTCAGTCTAGCCAAAAATTCAATATATAATCTTAAGCAACACTCTTTCACATCAAAACACAAATGACAAAGCTATAAATAAACCTTTAGAAGCACTCAAAACACAAACGCTACGCAATTTTGTATCAACTTTCTCGGATTTTTTAGGAAATGAGCGTAAATTATTTAGAAACCGGAAATGAAATGTAAAACTCTTTATTATTAATTCATTATATTAAAGTTAAGAATTAAAAGAACTTACGTCATCTTTGTAACATTAATATCTGTCCTTGATTACAAGATTATATCGAAATCGGTGGTAACAAGGAGTTTACTACCTGAGCTACTCAATGTCAAAGCACATTTTTCATTCTTGAACAATGCATTAAGTTTTCCTATTGCACAATATTACAAAATTTCTACTGCACGTTAATACATCAATATATCATAAACTCACTCATTCATACGTCTACAACCATTTGTATAGTCCAAATTTCTTCATACATAGTAGCAAATACCATTAGTCTCATACCAGTGCCGTATCAATAAAAATTTACCCAAAACATTATTTCTCAACCAAATGTAATGCTTTCAACACGAAAATATCTGTACAGCGTTTAAATATTCTTTCATATGATAACTAATGCTTCATTAAACTCCAGTGGCGTATCATTTACACCAACTTACATTCTGTATACAAAAAAATTTTTCACACAAACTCATTTCATTTACATCCAAAGTACGTTGTCAAGATACTGCCTAAACATGGTTCGTCAAAATAACCTTACAGTATGAATAAGTAATAAGTGGTTTTTCTGTAACACTGCGTTTCCCATAATCAGGTAATGATCTATTTACGCTTCTTGTCCCTTGTCCCGCAATTCCACTAACATTTACGTCAATTTGAAAACAATCGCTTTTCAAGTTTTTAAGATGTTTCGGCGGAAAGATACTCATATTTACCCATCTTACTCCTTACTCCGCAAATCTATTGGTGGTGTAGACACTTCCGTCTTAAATATTGGCGTGAAATTTAATTTCAGAAGTCGTTGCGATGAATCCTTGATGGAGTAGATATTCGTGACCTTATGCCTCAATCTGACGTCGCATCAAATGGGGTCTGTGAAATTTATTGAGGCAAACTTCGACCATTTGTCAACGTAGATAAAGATTAATTACTGTTCCATCATATGGGATAAATAACTAAATCAGTTATGTTTATAGTATAAAATCACGAACTGCATACCTTTTAACAATTACTTTAATGATAAAATCAGTTCCGGAATGAAGGATTTATGTTGCAAGTAGTTTTATATACGTACGTTTATATATATATATATATATATATATATATATATATATATATATATATATATACATACATACATACAGAGTGTCCATTTAGTGTGTAATTGTCCGATTATGGGCTCCCAGACTACTTGTCCGAAAAAGTGTGAGCAGGCTTCCCAAATAGACTAAAAGTTGCACATTTTAAAAATATTTTCATATATACAGGGTGATTCAGAAATACGTGGTGAACCAAACTTGATTTTATGTAAATGGAAAACCATGTATATTTTTGTATCATCACGCGTACATTTGAGACGTAATTCATATCCCTAGCTTCAGCGGTTTTCGGGTTATTCGTATTATTTCAACATTTTTGAAAGGTACACGGTGTCAAAGAAATTAGTGTATTGTGGAAGTTATTGTAGAGATAAAAATGATTTTCTGAGGTGTTAAAGTCTGAGTACGGCCCTACTAAGAACCATTCCCAATACCCGAAAATATTGTACAGGACGTCCGAAAATTAGGTTCAAACTTTGACTTAACGAATATCGGAAAACTCAATTTTTTCAAATGGAAACCACCATTTTTTACGTCACGAGTGAATTCTCCTTTGAAAATCAATAGGAAAGTATCCGACATGCCCTTACCTAAAATAAGCAGTTTTTGATTTTTCGATAAAAACCAATTCTTTTTTACAAAAAGTCCCTTGTTTTGTAGAATAGGCTATAAGGATTAGAATAACAAGTTTCTTACCTTTGAATTGGTTCTGTGACCATCTAGTGGGTGTCTTCACAGCTGAATGAAAAAATACTTGCATGTAGTACATTATTATGACATCATGAATTTTCTCTCTCAAAGGTGGTGCTTCATTTGCATTTGGACACTAAATACTTTTACAGTCCACTACGTATTTAGGAGCATACAAATAATTATTAATTTATTTTGTATGAGAACAAAGTCAGAAAGTTCATACCTATTTTGAAAATGCTTACTCGGTTAACTTAACCCGCGTCGGAATTAGTGCAGTGTTTTATGGGAAATTCTCTTATTTTGTATTAATTAGTCCTGCTAATAAGCAAATTATAACATATGTTCAAAACGTTGTCCATTTTGATTCAGGCAAGTTTAAGTCTATTCCGAAATGAAGTTCTGACATTTTGTAACATTATAGGTGTAACACTTTGAAAGGCCTCCGTGATACGATTTTTCATGTCTTCTCTCATGGTAGTCGGTGTTTTATAAACTGCACATTTTACAAACCCCCAGAGGAAAAAATATAAACTCGTAAGGTCTGCCGATCCATTTCTCTGGAAATGAAGCAGTTACATGCTCTCGGACTTGTCTATGGTAGTGAGGTGCAGCACCATCCATTTGAAGCCACATATGTTCGCTTATTTACTCCGGAATATGTTGAATAAGAAGTGGCAAGTCTTCATTCAAAAAACTATAAAAAGCATCTCCGTTTACGCGGTCCTCAAAAAAATGTGGTCCTATAACATAATTGCCAACAATACCTCCCCAGACATTTAAACTCCATTGCTATTGAAAATGATTTACATGTACTAAATGTGGATTTCCGGTGGCGTAGTAACGATAACTATGTCTATTAACCAATCCATTTCGATGGAATGTACATTCGTGTGTAAATAATATGTAGAATGGAAACTGATTATTTTCCTGTAATTTAATTTGCATCGATCGACAGAAGTTAACTCGTTGAATGTAGTCATCTGCGTAGAGGTCTTGATGGAGTTGTACATGATAGGGATGTAGTTTATTCTTTTTGATACATTTAGATACAGAGGATTTTCCAATATCTAGATCCCTGCTAACTTCTCGTACACTTATTTCTGGAGTTTTGACCATGAATAAGGTAATATCCAATTCATTTTCTTCAAGTAAAACAGATTTACTTCTTGTTTTTTTCTCATAGTTTGCGTTGGCTGTTCTTGCAGAGCAGTCTTTTAATTTTTCAAAATACTACCTGGGGATGTCTTCTATCTGGATATTTTTGAGCGTAGAGTCGTGACGCTAACATACAATTTCCATCACTTTCTCCTATTGCATACGTCATGCTCACAAGTTGTTGTATTGAATTATTTTTGTTTGATTCATTGCTTTACTAACACGTACAAAACAACTTAAATTAACTAAGTTTATGACAATAAAGCCATTTTGGATGACAAGTAAATAATAAACAAAATGTCATGTCAGGAAAACAACCATTCCTCAGCCTTTTTCTGCTAAAATGCACATTTAAAACGAGAAAATTCATGATATAATAATGCACTGCATGCAAGTATTTTTTTGTTCAGCTGCAAATGCACCCATTAGATGGTCACAGAAGTAATTCAAACGTAAGAAACTTGTTATCCCAATCCTCATAGCCTACTCTACAAAAAAGGGACTTCCTAACGCGTTTTGTAAAAAAAAATTGGTTTTTATCGAATAAATCAAAACTACCTATTTTAGGTATATGGCATATCAGATACTTTCCTATTGATTTTCAAACGAGAATTCACTAGTGGCATAAACAATGGTGGTTTCCATTTGAAAAATTGAGTTTTCTGATATTCGCGATAAAGTTTGAACCAAATTTTTCGGACGCCCTGTACAATATTTTCGGGTATTGGGAATGGTTCTTAGTAGGGCCGTACTCAGACTTTAAGACCGCAGAAAATCATTTTTATCTCTACAATAACTTCCACGGTACACTAATTTCTTTGACACCGTGTACCTATCAAAAATGTTGAAATAATGCGAATAACTCGAAAACCGCTGACGTTAGGGATATGAATTCCGCGTCAAATGTACGCAAAATTTTACGAGTTATTCGATGGTGCGAAAATATACATGGTTTTCCATTTAAACAAAATCAAGTGTGGTTGACCACTTTTTTCTGAATCACCCTGTATATATGAAAATATTTTTAAAATGTGCAGCTTTTAGTCAATTTAGAAGCCTGCTCACAATTTTTTGGATAAGTAGTCTAGGAGACTATAATCGGACAATTACACACTAAATGGACAAAATTATATTCCATAGTTGGCTTTTTCTTATACATTTCCTAACTATTATAGTAAGATTATATATGTGTTTTCAGATTTCATATATTTATTTGCCATCTTAATTAATTATCATGTACTGGAGAAAATAACTGGAATTATTATCGAAATGTTTACATTTGTAAAAAATTAATAAAAAATACATGATTTCATATCTAAAAAATAAGTATCTTAATTATTGCGATTTATTGATGAGAAACTAAAACTCTTTAATTATATTTTCTTTGAGGTGACAATTGTGTTTTCCTGCTACTATTACAATAATTAAATTTCCTCTGTCCCGTACCTACACTCCCAAGATCTGTTACGGGAAAATTCTAATATCTAATGATTTTTATTTGAGAGTAAGTGTGAATTTGAAGCAATATTTCCCTCTTACTAAAACCCATGGCATTCTTCGGCGAGTTTAGTCGGCAATCCGATTATTTAAAAACCTACGCGACGCCTAGTTAAGTTGAGCGTGTAACAATATACAAAAGGTTATGATGTAAAGTCAATACGAAATCAATTTAGGAGGAAGTATAAATACGCCCAGATTAGTTTACGGTTTAGTACAACTAAGATCTACAAATTAAATGTTGTAGTTAAAATTCATAATTGTTGTAACGGTTAGTAGTATAATATGTGAACTTTAACACTGACCGAATTAGTAAAACTTTCTAAATTAACTGTATATTAGTGATTATCAATTTTTAGAAAATAGTTCCAAATTATTTTTTTATTTATCATCTTTGTTATTAGATTGAACTACCAATTAAATTAAATCATATATCACATTACAAAAAGCTTTTGTACTTTAAAACAAGTTCGAGGACGAGTAAACAAACTAATTGAATCCTACACTAGAAAACCTATAAATATTTCAGGAAATTATGTGTCCACCCTAACATTTAGAGAGCGGTTTAAGGATGTTCCTATTGTACAACATAACAGAAATGTTACTCGATAAAATTCTAGGAAAACCTTGGAACATAATGAAAAAGGGTTGAAAAGATACAATAAGAAAGCAATCACTGATAATTGATTACTAATGTGCTATTATTGCAGCTTAAGAATTGGGAAGTTACAATATAATTTAACGAAACGAATGAGCAAACAATTTATAATTAAAACAATCCATAAATGGATTTCGAATTGCATACAAACGCTATTGCAATAAAATGGATTATATTTACATACGATTGTAAAAACGCCGATTAATGAAAAATACATACACAGCCCTTTCGTAACATTCTTCCTTGTAAAAACAATCAAGTGAAAAGAATGAATGCGTAATCCGTATTTGACTACAATCAATATTTATGAATAACTTAACATGTCATATGTAAATATTTAAATGTGACGTTTACACTGTTTCCATTTAGAAATCTGATCAGTACAAGGAAGTGAATGGCAATCGAAATGCTAACATATTAAAATTCCACAGAATTATACGGCTGTTAGTCTTAACTAATTGGATAAAACACCCATTTCCGTTTACACCGATCAATATTAATACATTACCTATTTTCGATTCTTTTATTACTGTAATAAATAAATTCAATGAAAACTGAATTAAGGACTAACACCCACACTATAATTTTTATTCCAATTTTAGAATATTATTGAGGTTTATATTCAAAGACACGTATTGTGACATTTTTAAAACAATGTGTATTTCCTTTAACAAGAGAAAAAAGGCCATTGTTTGTGCGAAACCTTGTTTCTTGTGCCCTAAATAATAGCTTTGGCGGACACAGAATGATTACGATCATCAAACTTGGATTTAATTATTTAGTTCACTGAAATTAAGAACATGTGCAAGTACATCAAGTCTTGGTAAAACTAATAAAATAGGAAACTGTTTGAAATGGCTTCTACCAAATTGGATTTAAGTGCTTAATGTGGATTTTGCTTTCAGGTTCTATATGAGTATTATTTTGAAACATTTAAAGGAAAAAATTAATGTAAACTTTTTTAAAGCTAATATGGGGAATAAATCTTTATATTAATTGTACATCCTCTGGAAGCTTATACTATTAGTATTTTTTATGTACCGGGTGGACCAATAAGCCGATCCTCCTGTTTATCGTACAGCTTTGGGAAAAAAATTTCCTTAGTAAAAACGGCCAAAGGAAATCGCTGGAAATAACTTTCAAGTTTCTAGCTTTACCGCTAGAAGGCATAATCTTTATAGAAAAATGTAAAACATTTTTTTATAAAATATGTCCAATCATAGTAGGTATTAAATAACTTTGGTTTGGATCGACCTATTTGAACGAAATTATTCTCATTCGAAAGGGCGTAGATGATCCAATTACATATACTATAAAACAATCGCATTTGGTTTTAATTGTCGTAGATAGAGGGCAATTTGGAATAAAAAAAATTGTCTATGTTACAATTTTTAAATGGAAACACCTAAGTATTGTAAATTACAACGGAAACTGATTAAATTCGTAACAAAATGGCGCAAACCGCATGTCGATATCTTTTGTCTATCTCGAAATGTAAGTAAAAACGCGTAAACATACGTAACTAGTGTTGGCTCACTCTGCATTATAACCTAAAATAACATAATATATAAAAAGAAGATGACGCACATTTAAACTGAATGTCCAATTAAATGTTCAAAATGTTTTCCATCATTGTCCACACAAATCTATCTATCTATCGCAGGTAGACATATGCTATTTATTGCGTTTCTAATGCGTTGTTCTATGTCTTGTCGCGTGGTTGGTCGACTTTGAAAGACTAACTCCTTCAATCTTCGCCATAGATGAAAGTCTAGGCATGTTAAGTCTGGAGATCTAGCTGCCATGGAAATATACTTCACCTTCCAATCAATTTATATGGATATCTAAAATTCAAATAATTTCTAACTCGCCTGGCAAAGTGCGCAGGACACCCATCATGCTGAAATATCAGATCTCTGCTTGTTTGTAAGGAAATGTCTTCTAATAAAACAGGCAATTCATTTTCCAAAAAATTTAAATATGTATCACCATTTAAAGTTTCTTCAAAGAAATATGGTCCTATGATTTTTCCATCCAGTATACCACAAACATTAAGACTCCACCTACCTGGAAGCTGCACTTCGTCCATCCAGTCCGGATTTTCTTCAGCGCAATAATACGTATTATGGAGATTAACACCACCCGCACTACTAAAGGTGGCTTCGTCTGTCCACAAAATATTCGATATGATATGCGGTTGTTCTTCCAGCATACCTAACATCCAATTGCAGTAATCCACCGCTACATCGAAATCCGGTTCACGTAAAGCTTGGTGGAGAACTACATGATAAGGATGCAGGCTAAAAAACATAAAAAAACAAATATTTTTAAGGAATTAATCAAATGGTTAAAGTGTCATGTTGCCGTTTTTATCGCAATATGAAAATAAAACAGTTGAATCTAAAATTTAAAGAGGATTACAATTTTCAAACTTAAACGTGCAGTTCATATTATTATAAGAAACCTACCTGTTATACTTTAAAATCCTTAGAACGACAGTTCTTAGTATGTTTAATTCTGTAGAGATTTGCCGACTACTTATATGTGGATTTGTTGAACTAAAGCAAGAACATTGATTACATTATCTTCAGTCACACCTACACCATGTCGTTTACAACAAGGACGATGAAAGCTACCAGCTTCTCTTAATCTTCTTGCCTTTCTTTCAAATACTTATTTTCCATAATGCCTCCTGTCAGAATATCTTATGACATATATACGTGAGGCAATAGTGGTATTTTGATGGCATTCAATCATATCATACAATTCGGCATTTGATATACTGACTATTAGTTAATGCTGATTATTTACTGATATTAGTAATATTAATATCTAATTAAAGTTATATTCGAGTTATATGCTTTAACATTTCACTGCCTTCTTAGTTTAACAAATTCTGAAACTTCTGACATATTTAGATATTTTAAATTATAATACAGAGTGAGCCAATACTAGTTACGTATGTTTTTACTTTTATCTCGAGTTAGACAAAAGATATCGACATGCGGTTTGCGCCATGTTGTTACGAATTTAATCAGTTTCTGTTGTAATTTACAATACTTAGGTGTTTCCGTTTTATTTTAACATAGACAAATTTAAATTTTTTTTTATTCGAAAGTGCCCTCTATCTACGACAATTAAAACTAAATGCAATTGTTTTATAGTAGGTGTAATTGGTTCATCTGCGCCCTTTCGAATGAGAATAATTTCGTTAAAATAGGTTGATCAAAACCAAAGTTATAGGCATTTATTCATACAAACATTCCTAATCTCCCCTACCCTTTATTTGAAAAAATAGAGAAAAACGTTTTAACAAAATTTGTGCAGAAATTATGTATCATTCTAATTTACTTATTTAATACCAACTAGGATTGGACATATTTTATAAAAAAAATTGTTTTTAAATTTTTCTATAAAGATTATGTCCTCTAGCGGTAAAGCTAGAAACTGGAAAGTTATTTCCAGCGATTTCCCTTGGCCATTTTTTTCCAAAGCTGTACGATAAACAGTTCCTGAGATATAGCCGGAGGATCGGCTTATTGGTCCACCCGGTACATATCAAGAATCCAAAACTAATTGCTTATTAAAAGTAGTTTTGCTACTCATGAACATTACTGGATCATTATTTGCTTTTATAATGCTACTAAACTTTTCTGGGCAAAAATCGTTCATTGCAGATATACAGGGTCCTGCAACTTAGCTCCCGTCTTCTGCAACATCCAAATTTTTTTTTTATTATTATTGTTGACCTGAACAGGCTAAATAAGGCCTATCGTGCTAAAGCACTCAGGAACACTTAGGAGGATGGATAGAGGGATAATGAATTGCCAATAGATGCCTATGAACAGCTACCTTAAATTTTCTCATATCATAAGTGAGAGGAAAACAGGAACTAGGGAGATCATTCCAGAGTTTATCAGCCGTGTAGAAAAATGTGGATTCCGCCCGTTTGGTACGACAAGTGGAGATTTGTACTGCATACTGATGATGTGAATGAGCGAACCGAGTGTTTCTCGCAAAGATAGCTGGAGATGGTATCAAAGAATGTAATTCACCAGCACAATAGCCGTTGTAATAACGATAATACAAAGAAAGAACTGAAACCATCCTTCTATGCTCAAGGGACTGTATGTGAGAAGTTAAGGACGGGTCATTTATAAGCCTAATCGCTCTGTTTTGATTACGATCAACGATATCGAGAGCGTATTGGGGAGCATTAACCCAAAGGTGAGAATTATATTCCAGATGAAGCCGAATTTGGGCCTTATACAGCAGAAGGAGTTGTCGAGAAGTAAAGTACTGCTTAGATCTGTACAAAAAGCCTATTTACGAGCAGCTGTTTTGGTAGCTGACAGAAGATGGTCAACCCATGAAAGATTTGAAGATACAGTCATACCCAACAGAGTAATAGAGTCTGAAAACTTAAGAACTGAGCCATTCATACTTACAACAGGAAATGATCGATCTTTTTTGGCGGACATAAGGCAACACTGAGTTTTGCTAGCATTAAATTTAACTAGATTATTGCTTCACCATTCGAGAATACGTTGAATGTCTTTGTTGATTGAATTTGCCATTTCAGCTTTAATTTCTTGATTTGACATAGAAGGTGGATTATCACTATGAGTAGACTGAGATGAACTACAGTGAAGAGTGCTATCGTCAGCAAAGCGATGGATGGGGTTAGTTGTTGACGAAATAAGGTCATTTATGTACAGCAAAAAAAGTGTAGGCGCTATAACGGATCCCTGTGGTACGCTCGCGTTAATCCTAACTTCTTTTGAAAAAAAGCCATCAACTACGACAGGTATTTGTCTTTTATCAAGGAAACTAGAAACTCAGTTAATGAGCGTATCATTTAACCCAAACAAGGTGAGTTTGGCAAGTAAACACTTATGCCAAACTTGGTCAAATGCCTTTGAGATATCTAAAGCGACTACAACTGTTTCACCGGACTGCTCTACTGTATTGTTCCAAACTTGGGTCACATATGAAAGAAGATAGCCTGTTGAACGACTTTGCCTAAACCCATATTGGTGGTCACTAAGGAGTTTGTTAGTTTCAAAGAACGTGAGCAGTTGCTGATTGATGACTTTTTCCATAATTTTAAACAAAATGGAAGTGATGGCAATTGGTCTGTAATTTGAGGGGTCGGTTTTATCACCTTTTTTGGGAATAGGTTGAACATTTGCTAACTTCCATGATGAAGGGAATTCCCCAGAAGATATAGAGATCGTACAGAGCTTAGATTTATATGTTAAAATGAAGCAATAAAATGCTTGCTAGACAGCACATTTTAAAAATATTTTCACAAGTACAGGGTGGCCCATTAGTCCATGGCAACACAAACCTATATATTTTTAATGGAACATCCTATATATTATTCCAAATTTGAATTCTGTTATCTTCGTACATTACCTCAACAAAATTTCAACGTCTTATACCGAGTGCTTACAAAGATATGACAATATCTTTGTCTGAATGGACATCTTTTACACGGTACGCCTGTATATTTTATTCCTATTGGGTACTGTTTCCCCAATTCTCACCTTAAAGAGCCTGTCATTTAAAGATGACCTCACAAAGTTTCCTAGAGTTCATAATATTCCCCACTTATGTATCTTGTCCAACACAGCGAACCTCCGCACTGTGTCATAGGCTTTTTTAATATCAAAAAATACAGCCGTCGAATGTTCTCTGTTGACCAAACTTTTGTACACGTTCGTAGATAACTGCAGTAAGTTATCGTTGGTACTACAGTTTTTCCAAAAACCTGTTTGATGTTTATTAATCCAATTGTTTTCCTCCATTAGATTGATCAGTCTTTTATTAATCATTTTTTCTAACAGTTTATCTAAACAACAGGATAGAGGGATCGGACGATAACTATCAGCCTCTAATGGATCCTTCCGGTTTTCAAAATTGGCACCACGGTTGGAATCTTCCATTGAGTTGGATAATATCTCTAGTTCCATATTTTATTATATATATGTAGCAGGTCTTGCAAGGAGGAGTGCGGAAAGTTCTTTATCATTATGTTAAGGATATTGTCTCTTTCCGCAGCTTCATCTTTCAGTTCATCTAATGTTGCACGAAGCTCATTCATAGTTATTGGGCTATTATATTGCTGAAGTATTGCCTCTGAAAGATCTAAAGGAACGTGCCGGGAAGAGATTTTCGTCATAAATTGGTCTTTCTAGTTATCCGTACTGATATCTTGTTTGTAATAACTTGCTAGTAGTTCAGCTACTAATAAAGGTTCAGTGATCAGCGTTCCATTTACTTCCAGTTTTAGAAATATTGGTTTCTTTGCTTTCACCGATATAGCGCGGATTTTCGTCCACAATTCAGCAGCAGGTGTTGTTTTTTGTAATAACTGTACGTACAGTTGCAACGAGCATCTGTGGGACGTTTTTATTTCTCGTCTTGCTATGGTTTTTTATTTTTTGAAGATAATGAGGTTTTCGGTAGTGGGGTTTCGAGAAAACTTTTTGTGTGGCAACTTCCTTGCCTTAATGGCTTCCGCAATATTTTCATACCACCGGGGTACCGGTACTCGATTTAGCCCACTGTGCCTGGTTTTAAGAACTGCTACTTCAGCAGCATGAATACGGATTTGCTGAAATTATCTACCATGTCATCAATCTCTAGTTCTTTATTAATAGGTTTTTGAATTTGGTCCATTCAGCCTTCTTTAAACTTTACATGCCTGTACTTTAAGATGTTTTGATAAGAATGATTTTTTTAGCTTCGACTACGTTGGTCATTAGCTAGTTATCGATCAATAGATAAGTTTTCTTGGATTATAACTTACATTTTTTGAAACATACTTGTAGTTTAAGAAACTTTATAGTTTGATATATGATCTTGGTTTCGGTTAAGCAGGATTTTAGATCATTTGAAATGCCTAACAGTGGGCAATCTACTAGCACATGTTGTATGTAAAGCAAACAAGAGCATGTTTCACATCGTTGAGGCTGTGAATTTGTTAGTAAGTGCGACATAGTCATAAACTTATAGCTTTATTTCAAAATTATTGTGACATCGTTCACGTATGTATAAATAGTCTTTGATATCAATTTTAGCACATCAAATTTTTCATTAAAGTCTATGTTCTATATGTCGTCCGCTTTCTTGAAGGCACAACTCTCAAACGCGTTCCTTATTGTTTGTTGCGTATCTTCTTGTGTAGTTGGCGGCTCTTGGTAAACGATTTCCTTAACACATCCCCACAAAAAAATCCAGTTTAGATAAATCGGGGGTCGGGGAGGCCAGTTACACGCCCTCCTCTACCAATCCAACGATTAGGCAAGAATGCATTAAGATGGTCCCTGACGAGAACGGAATAATGGACGGAGGCTCCATCGCGCTGCAGCCACATTTCATTCCTAACAGTTATTGGCAAATTTGTACATAGATTTTACAAATGATTTTGCAAAAAATCCAGATACATAACTCCATTCAAATGTCCGTTAAAAAATAAGGTCCAATAGCATGTTCACACATAATTCCGCCACAAACATTTATTGGCCATTTGTATTGATAAGCAATCTGTCTGAAAGTCCTCGGATTCTAATCTGAATGGTAGTGGAGGTTATGGTGATTCACAAATCCATTTTTGTGAAATGTGGCTTCATCCGAGAATAAAACCTTATCAAAAAAGTTGCAAGTTATATCAATTTTATGTTGAGCCCAGTTGCAGAATACGATACGTCACTGCAAATCCATATCAAATAGTTGTTGATGAAACTGGATATGATACGTATGAAAACGATTATCCTTCAAAGTCCTTTGAACGCTTCGTTCACTAACACCTACAGCAGAACTAATTGCTGTTACACATAAAGAGAAATTAAGGCAAGTTCTACTTAAACAAACTGAATCAAAGACACAAAAAAATACTCATTAAAACAAAGCCTTACAGGAGTAAACGAAAATAAATAACAATCTAACCGATACACAAGCTTGAGCGTTAAAATACTACAGCGTCCCTTTCTCAGGTTACACATCCATCTATACAAAACAATAAAAATAAAATTCGAGGAGCCTTTTATGGTCATCTGGACCCGGGAGTGTGTAAATCAATCAGTATTGCCTATATACAATTATTACCGTGATTTATCTTTTACCCGTTTGTCCACGCCAGCTCTGTACAAATATAATTAACAAACAACAATGCTAATTCGCCCAAGCAAATGAGGGAGGGAGCACTGTACTGTCTGACGGTAGGCCCTTTTATTTGAACAGGCTTCAACCACGTGGGTAATTAGATACTTCTTGCAAGGCAATGATTGATTTTTAATACGTTTCAAAGGCTTATAGAATTATTTGCTGCGAGCTTTAATTTACATTAAAATACCTACTTACGTTTTGAATATATATTTTTTTAATTGTTCACAAACACAAATGGTTAACATACGCGGTTTAACTTCAAAAATGGTGGCTGTTATTTATAGATTAATATTTGAAAAGCACCCAAAAGAAAAGAACAAATTCGCGTAGGTTAGTTCAGAATAAAATGTACACACAAAAATAATTAAAGGCAGACTGTTTACAGTGAAGGTATTTTAATCAAACAAACAGATCGATCTTACTCAATCAAAACTCTAACCATAACTGCCTCTCCTCCCAACATCAACTACCTATATTTACTCCCGAAATCAACCCCCGCTTTTCAAAAGTAATAAAAAAAAACAAGAAACATTACGTGGTAACAGTTTCATATTATTATTGAACGAAATCTTAATTTAAAAATTTGCATTCGTCCGTAGAGAAACCTGTAGCTAATATCAAATTCGAAAGTACCAATCCAAATATCCTTTTGGATTTGCGGTATGTTCCGACGTAATTAATTATTACATTTATGAAGTTTTCACTACAAGAATTTGCATACAGTAACTTTCAAAGGTTCGTTACGGTCTCCGGCAATAAAGCAGTGCTGAGCACAAAAGACACTTACGATTACTTCATCCTACTAAAACAGCACTTGCTGAACATGCCTTAGACAATCTGCAGAATATAATATTTGAAGACACAAGAATTCTAGCTAACGATAAAGATTGGTATACAAGGAAGATTCGTGAAGCTATTCAAATTCTGAAACAGCCTACCAACTTCAACGAGAGTAATGGATATGAACTGTCCGGTACCTGGGTGTCCATTTTCAAGAATTGAAAGTTATACAGTCCAGTGATTTAATTTTAATTCTTAATCTAGTTATACCTTATTAATATTTGTCACTTTGATATTGTGCCTAACGAAGAACAGTGTTTCTGTCTGAAAGCTTGCAAATAAATAAATCATTTCACACTAGATGAATGTATCACATAAACTACATATCCGATCAGTTTTTATTAAATAACTTTTGAACAGTTTACCCTACTGTGCCTTTGAATGGCATGAATGAAAAGAATTTTTAAGGAACTCTCCAATGGTGTGTCGTAAGGAGGGGTTACTATTTAAGATCTAAAGGTTTTGGTGGGTGGAGTACAAGGAAAGAGCGGTAGTTCTGGAATTGTTGTTGGGTCACTTTCGTTCCTCCTACATTCTACCGAAATGGTTTTCTGTAATAGCTGGCTACACCTAGCAGTATATTTTAAAACCACATACAGATCACTGTAATGGTTATGGGGGAAGCCCTAGTTCTAACTTGTGAGGTAAGTATAAGACGTCTACAGCAGCTTTCGGAAGTCCTCCGCCATTAATGTATCCTAACATTATATGGAGAGAGGAAAGAGACGCGAGAAACGAGAGAAGCGAGAGACCAGAGAGAGATGCGAGAAACGAGAGAAGCGTGAGAAACGAGGGAGGCGAGAGAGACGCGAGAAGCGTGAGAAACGAGAGACCAGAGAGAGACGACAGAGGCGGGAGAAACGCGAGAAACGTGAGAAGCGAAAGACCAGAGAGAGACGAAAGAGGGGCTAGGAGCGCGAGAAACGTGAAAGCCGCGAAAAACGAGAGAAGCGAGAGTTCAGAGAGATACGAGAGAGATGCGAGAGAGAGAGAGAGAGAGAGAGAGAGAGAGAGAGGAAAACAAGAGAGGAGAGAATGATCAACTTCTATTACAGAAAACATTCGTTAGTTTAAAAATGCACCACTAGATGGCGTCACAAACAAGCAAATCTGCAGACTCGTGAACAAGTTCCAGTGCCCCTGTCTTATGAGCAAGCATTCGGAATTCCTCCCAATTCGCGCACGAATCTAGTGGTGCATTTTTAAACTAACGAACGTTTTCTGTAACAGAAGTTGATCACGCTGGCCTCTCTCGTTATTCCCGTTTCTCTCTGGCCTCTCGTCTCTCTCAGGCTTCTCGCTTCTCTCGTGTCTCGCGTCTCTCCATGCAATATTAGGATAGATTAATGGCGGAAGACTTCCGAAAGCTGGTGTAGACGTCTTATACATACCGCACAAATTAGAACTAGAGCCTCTTATTTCAAATTTCCCGCATAACCATTACAGTGATCTGTAAGTAGTTTTAAAATACACCGAAAGTTGAAGCTACTTGTGTATAGACTAATGAATGTTTCCTGTAATAGAGGTTATTACAGGAAGCAGTCATTTCCCGCCACAACCAAGCTGAATGTAGACTTAAATACAAATTCAAATTTTCCGCCAAGGGGGCCTCGACAAGGGGCAAAGGCCCGAGAGCAAGTTGCGAAGCGCTATACCGGTCTTACAAGTTAGCATTAGGACTCCCTTATTAGAATACAAATTCAAATTTCCCGCCATAACCAATCAGACTGCAGAGACGAGCGCCGAGTGGTGGGGCTAAGGACCAATCAGAAGCCAGAGACGCGACTACACGTACAACCAATCAGGTAAAAGAATGTGTGTGGTCTAGTCTTAGCCCCTCGTTAATGAAGCCAAAAGGTCCTTATATACTGTTAGTCACGCCTTGACACAGCCAAGAAGGCCTTAACTTACTATCCATGCCAGAGAGCTGGACTACCAAAAAGACTTTTAATATTGCCAAAAGGACTTTAACACGGGGCGAAGTCCATGCACCAATCAGAAACTGGTGGAGCGTGACCTACCCCAAGCCCACCAATCAGAACACTACATGCGCTACCCTTCAGGGGCTGCCAAAAAGGTGTTAATTACGGGCTAAACTGTCACGTGACCATCCCCACACCCGCCGCGCACCCCTAACCCCATCCAAAAAGGTTCTTAATTAGGGTTGAAAATATCGTGAAGGGCTTAAAATGCTATCCAGGGGTTAGAGATCGCCCCGAAAAACCGTCCCCCAGCCAAAAGGACACTAATTAGGGGTAAAAATACCATCAAGGGTTGAAAATTCCTTCTAGGGGTTGAAAAAGGCCCCCGAAAAGAAGCAATCAAGATATGGGTGGGAAATGGGCGCCGCCACGTGGGCCTGACTGCCCCCACTCCATTTTGTCCTCAGCTGGGACCCTTCTACTACCACACGACCTACATAATGGAAATTAAAAGAAATGTTATAATTTTAATAACATTTTTTTTATGATAATTATGCTACCTCTTTTATAATAAGTTCATTACGAAAATAAGCAAAATTGTGTCAAATTTGAGGTTATCAATAATTATTAATTTTTACCAAACATTTTTATAAACACACCGGTTGTATAAAAAATCATGTGTGTAATTCGAGTACAAAGTGACATTGCCGCTCTCACGAGATAGCCGTGCTCCTTCTCGTTCAAAGCGGCAATGTATCACTTTGCGCTCTTAATACAGGTTCCGCCTTTGGAAGCTGATCCTATGAGTATCTGCTAAACCAAACTTACTATAATTTTGAAAATTTGGTGACAGGGTAATGATGTTAGGGCTAACTCATCTAAAATATTTTCACATTCGTACCACTTCCGGTTATACCGGAAGTCGGTACTTAGTCGCTTATTTTAAATGGAACACCCCGTATATTAATACATTTTTGGATTCTATGTCGAATTTTAAGGTAAGTTTGTTAAATAAACTAGATACGAACTTTCAGTCGTTTACAAAAAAAAAACATTTTTCTAAAAAAATTGGCAGATGGGGATCTTAGTAATAACTCGTTAATTGTTCTGTTCCTATCAAACAATTTGAATAAAACTTTGAGGTGTGGTAGGCTAAGGTTTATTGCAACAGTCTGCAAAAAATGACATTTGTATTTTTCATAAAAATAAAATTATGAATGTCTAAACTTGACTATCAAAAAATGCAAGTTACTCAAAAAAATCAAATGGAAACCCTATTTTTATTACTCAGATCGATTTAACGTCAAAATTAAGGTAAGTTTGTTTAAAACTTTATTTGCCTAAACGTAACAGTTTCATACTTATTATCAAAAAAGTCCCAATTTTAAAATTTGTGATAAAAATGAGCTACATACTTAAATCTAGTATTTCTTGTTCGTGGTCACCATGGAAACCAAATAATTGAGAATTCTTGTGGAGAAAGAGAATTGAAGGCATTTTGCACTCTTGCAATGCAATCTTCTTTAGTCGTTAGTGCTGTAGCATAAACAATATTTTTAATTCGACCCCAAAGATAAAAATCCATTGGCGTAAGATCAGGTGACCTAGGTGGCCATGGAAAGGGGCCATTATTGGCAAACCAACGATCTTCAAAAATTTCATAAAGTTTCATGGAAACAGCGTTGGTGTTGTGAGGGGTCTTGTTGGTACCATAAATTTTCCCTTTCTAGATTTAATCGGGGTTGAATTCGAGTGTTTAATATCTCAAGATAATTTTCTCGTAGAAATTAAGTTTGTAATCATAAATCGCAACAATCAACTATTTTAAACCTCTCAAATTTTCGTTGTAAAAATACACGTCAAAGATTTCGTTATTCCGAATAACACAAAATGCGTTAAAATTCCAAATTTCCTGAAAATGGCATTCGCGAATTGGATTGCTATTTTCGGTATTCCACTAATGCGAGTTTCGGCGATTAAATATACCATTTTTCGTAAATTTAGATTCGTCCGTCCATACGATATTAGTCAAAAAATTAGGAATTTCTTGTATTTTGAGCAAAATTGTTTCACAAAATTCAATACGTTTCAAGAAATCCGCTTCTTTCAAATGTTGAACTAATTGTAAACAGTATGGTCTAAACTTATGTTTCTCAAGAATTCTTCTGATAGTTGTTGGTGTTAAGCCAATATCTGTTTTAGCGTCGTTTATGGAATTACAAGGATAGGCGAGGAAATATCCTAAAGTTATAACTTCATTCTGTTCGTTATCAATAGCAGTTTTTTTGCGAGGCGCAGAGTGTTTAAATGTGCCAAACTGTTCCAAATTTTGAACCACACGTCTTATTGTATCTGCTGATGGTCGGGGGCGCTCAGGATAGCGTTCGATAAATGTTCTTACTGTTCGTTTTACAACTCTATGACATTCTCCGTTATTAAATTATTGACTACAAAAGAAAAACAAAATAAATAAGCATCTTTATCGTGTAATGATGCGCTGATAAGTATGTATTACCTCCGCATTAAAAAGTAGTTTTTTTCGATTTACTCATAAAGTATTAAATTTTTACATTTATGTTGTATATCGAATTTGAAAAAAATGACTTAGAGAATTTCTATTTGGCAAAAATGACTTTTGAATCACAGAATTATCAATTTTTATAATTTTTTGCGGTGACATTCAAATATTTTTCTTTATTTCAATTCTCAATTATTTGGTTTCCATGGCGACAACGAACAAGGAATACTAGATTTAAGTATGTAGCTCATTTTTATCACAAATTTTAAAATTGGGACTTTTTTGATAATAAGTATGAAACTGTTACGTTTAGGCAAATAAAGTTTTAAACAAACTTAGGTACCTTAATTTTTGACGTTAAATCGATCTGACTAATAAAAAATAGAGGTTTCCGTTTGATCTTTTTGAGTAACTTGCATTTTTTAATAGTCAAGTTTAGACATTCATAATTTTATTTTTATGAAAAATACAAATGTCATTTTTTGCAGACTGTTTTAATAAATCTTTTCCTACAACACCTCAAAGTTTTATTCAAATTGTTTGACAGGAACAAAACAATTAACGAGTTATTACTAAGACCGCATCTGTCAATTTTTTTAGAAAAATGTTTTTTTTTTTGTAAACGACTGAAATTTCATATCTAGTTTATTTAACAAACTTACCTTAAAATTCGACATAGAATCCAAAAATGTATTAATATACGGGGTGTTCCATTTAAAATAAGCGACTTCCGGTATAACCGAAATTGGTACGAACGTGAAAATATTTTAGATGAGTTAGCTGTAACATCATTACCCTGTCACCAAATTTTCAAAATTATAGTAAGTTTGGTTTAGCAGATATTCATAGGATCAGCTCCCAAAGGCGGACCCTGTATACAAATAGCTATTGGTTATGAACTTGAGACGTCAAACTTTTTTAGCCTCGGAGTTATTTTTCAGTAATTGTGTTAATAATTTCATGAAAATATTTAAATCATTCATTCGTTATTGCGTTCTGTTAGGTAAATTGCGTTTGTTTAATTTGTTATGATAGATTTGATAACGCTGATCTGATAGCATTTTTAATGGACTCTTTAATGTAATGTTGATATATATGTGAAATTAACTGGTATAAGGTACAGCATCTACCAATACAAACTGATTATTAGAAAATTTGCGTTTTAAATGATATGTGTGTTAGATGAGAAGTAACTGAATAGTAACTATAATATTAAAATAATAATAATAATAATAAAGGAAGCCCTTTTATTTAAGTGATACAAAAAGTTAACATAACCATTAAAAGATTTTTATAACCTTACTTTAATGATGCTTATTTCAGCACATGGGGCACAAAACAAATAAAGTTACAAAGTAAAAAAAGAACAGACATAAGAATAACAAGTTTTATGAAAGAGAAGGAATAGAAAAACTTTAAACTGGAAAACAAAATAAACCAGAAATTCTGTAAAAGTTATTCTCAATATAGTTTATAATTACGCTTTAGTCATCAATAAAATAAAAATAACAAGATAACGTAACATTCTGAGTGAAACAGAAATCTGGCTTATGTATTTTCAGGAATAAAAATTAACTTGCAATGGCGTGATTGATGAAACAAAAAACTTCTGTTTTATTTTGTTTTGACTTTGGGGTTGTAATTTAATTTTAATTTGTGAATCGGGACCCTAATTCTATATAAATTCGTATAAATCTTTTTCTTTTTAACATAGTCTAACTGCATTTTCGTGTCATTATAAATTTGCCACGTATTCTAATTTAATAATTTTCTTTATTATTTATGGATAGAAATTTTTAGTTCAGCATTAATCAAAAGCTTTCAAGATTTAACAAACAGTCATTTAATTAGTGTTTGCTTCGTCTGAAATAGATGCATGTGTAGTTTTCTCAAGTTTTGAGTTTATCGGCTGCCTTTTGGTGAATCCACACACCATTTTTGCTGACAGTAGTGTGCTAAGCGAAACATGATTAGTGTGAGTAAATTTAAATAATAACTTCTTATTTTTATTATGAATATAAATCAGCTGGTGGCTACATAATTTATTTTTGTAGGTAGTGTCTGGAAAAGTATTACGATTGATATACAGAATAAGGTATATATCATGTACTCATTATAGTTTTTTATTATTAATCTCATCAAATTAAAGACCGGGTGTTTTTGTTTTGATTTATCTACTTCTTTTAATTTTTTTAAAGTTTTATTTGAACATTAATTGACAATTTTTACTTAATTAAGGATCGTTATAGATTGTAATTTGATGTCATTGGCCTAGAATGTCTGGGAAATGGAATGATAGCTAAGATTAACTTCTAATTGATATTTCACAATCTCTAGTGCGACAAATTAGCAAGTTAAAAAGCATGCTTATGCTTATTTGTTTGTTAAAAAGTAGTTAAATAAATGTGCACATTTAACTCTATTTGAAAGGTGCATAATTTCAAGTGGAACGATTTAATTCAGTGCAAAATTTGAAACTTAATAACATATGCTGTGGTAAAATTGCATTGAAAGATCCCTTTACTACCACACAATTTAACTGTACACAACAAAGGTTTTTCGTATCCAAACAAAAAGCCAGCTGAAATAATATGATTAATTGACACACTGTGAATCTCTTAAGTTATGGCCCACCCAGGGAAAACTATAAGTATAAGTTGCTGTTTCGACTATAATAACTATTTTTAGCTAGAATACGCAAAATCATTCATTTTAATTGAAATAATCACTCCTCAATAATCTGAAAGCCGTCCATACTAAAAACAAGTTTTTCATTACTTGTACAGCTCGAAAGATACGGGTAAAGATGTGTAATTCATATTAATCTCTAGTAACCTTAATGTTAACAAAAATAATAATTTAAGTCGATTATTTTAATTTTTATGATTATACTTCGCTATAAGATAAAGTCGTTGATTTATCCTCGGCCTTGTTAAAACTTTAGTTATTACAGTGGAATGTCAAAGATTAATTTATTTGTCATTCCTTATTTTCGTTTATTTAAATTTGATCTTTGGATAAAAGAACATGTCGCCCTGTTATACATAAATTACTATCTTAATTTTCAGAACAGTACGTCCAATAACGTTGTATGTTTCAAAACGGATTACTTACTTTTTTTTTTTTTTTTTTAGATCGTTTATTAGGTTTTAGACTCTTTGCTTATTTGATGTCTTCTTCTGCGGGCAGTTTAGGGGTCTTCTCCCTCTTCAGCCCTGGGTCTTCTTCTTTTTGGGGTGGTGTTATTTTGGAATTGTTTGGCTTCAATTTTGTTGTGTGTTTTATATGGTAAAAAAAATCTCATTTTATTAGCTTTATACCTATTTGCTTGCTTATTGCTTGTGTTGTTACTGGTGTGGTGTGTTTTGTGGTTGGTGTATGTGGTGTGTTGAGGGTTTTAGAATTGGCCATTTCCGTGAGCATTAGTCGTCATCATGATAGCATTGGGGACTTGGGTATGGTTTTATCGGAGGTTGAGAGGAGTTTCGTCGAGGATTGCGTTAAAGTCTTGTGGTAGGTCGTCTAGCAGTTGGGTTACGAGTGCTGGTAGGTGTTTTAGTTTTCTTTTCGGTTTTCTTGGGTGGAAGCATCGTCTGTTGGTTGTATAGTAGGTTTTGAGTAATTTTTTAATGGCGTCTGTGTTTCCGTGTACTCTGCGGTTTGTGTATTTTGTCTGTAATGTTTTTAGTCTGTTTGTGATAGGTTCTATGTTTGCTGTTTGTATTGTCAGGTCGTTGGGGAATCTGTAATGTAGTCTATGGATGTGTCGTAGTATGCTACGTTCGCAGGAGGCAATGGTTTTGAGGTTTTTGGTTTTCAGGGAGGCATACAATGGCGCGCGGTAGTCGATTATTGGTCTTATATATGTTTTATATGTATGTTGTAATGTTTTGGGGTGGCAGCCTCTGTCGTGTCCTCTTAGTGCTTTGAGCATGTTTGCTCGGTTTCGTATTTTGTTTAGGGCGGTTTGTTCCCAGTCGAGAGTTGTCGAGAAGGTCAATCCTAGGTATATTATCGTGTCTTGTAGTTGTAGTTGGACGTCCCTTATTCGTAAGTTAATGTTGTCCGTGGATTGTCGCGGTTGTCTTGTGAGGTTGGGGTGTCTGAAGACTATGGTTTGTGTTTTGTTGGGGTTGATGGTGATTCTCCACTGGTTGGCCCAGTTTGAGAATTGCTGTATTTGTTGGTTCATTAGTCTGTTGGCGGTCTGACTTTTTCTATTGGTCACCCATATCGCTGTATCTACTGCGAATTGGGTTATTCTTGTGTCTTGGTTATTGGGTTGAGGAATGTCGTGTGCATATATGAGGTAGAGAAGAGGGGCTAATGCTGAACCTTGGGGTATTCCTGCTGTTGGTGAGAAAGGTTGGGAATTGGTTGAGCCTATGCTGACTGTCACTGTCCTGTCTGACAGGTATGAAAGTAGGAGTTGGATGAAGTGGTTTGGGATATTGAGGGCTTGGCTTTGTGAATCAGTCCGGTGTGCCAGACTTTATCAAAAGCCTGCTTTATGTCAAGAAATACTGCTAGGCAGCAGGATGGTTGGTTGAGGGATCTGGATACTTCAGTGTAAAGTTTAACTAGGGGGTCGTGACATGATCTGTTGGATCTGAAGCCGAATTGGCTGTTCGGGATGGAATTGTTGTCCTCGAGGAAGTCTTTGAGTCTTCTTGATATAATTGTTTCAAGGCATTTGCCTATGCAGCTTAGAAGTGATATCGGTCTATATGAGGAAGGTTGTGTGGGGTCCGAATGTGGTTTAGCTTTCATGATTGTGTGGGCTGGTTTCCATTGTGTTGGGAAATATGCGAGGGATTTATTGAATATTTGTGTGATGGCGTTTCGTGCTAGGTGCCGTAGTATGTGTCTGTTGAAGCTATCTTGCCCGGGGGCTGAGTTTCGGCCTTTTCGTAGTATGTCTATTACTGTGTCAGGAGGTATTGGTTCTAGGAATGGGTCATCTTGTGTTAGGATGTGAGGGGCGTCGTTTCTTAGTCTTAGTCTTTCGAGGTTTTGTACGAGCTGGGTTTTGACGTCATTGTCGAATAGTGGATCGTCGGGGGTGGTGAATCTGTCCTGTAGGTGTAGGCTGAAGAGGTCGGCTTTTTCTTGGTCGGAGGTGATCGTGTTTCCTTGGGGTCTAGTAGGTATGATCGTGGCGTTGTTTTTTGTTTGGTTAGGACCTTAAACTTGTGCCAAAAGTTTGGGCGGTCTCAGAAGTCGAGGTTGGAGGTTATTTGCATCCAGTTCTCTTGTGTGTAGCGGTTTGTTTCTAGTCGTATGTGTGCATTTAATCTGTTGTATTCTGTTTTGAGAACTGGGGCTCTAAGTTTTAGGTATTGTCTGTATATTCGTCTTTTTTGTTTGATCATGGTTACTAGAATTGTTACGCAGACCAAAACACACAATTTGGACCAAAAGGTCATAAAGCTAATATCAAAATAATTGTGAATTTTATTTTTATTTCACATTATTTACTCTTAAAGGACTCTTTAAGGGCGCCTATATACAGGGTGGGTGTCTACTGCGTGGACGGAGTATTGCTCCTTAACTATTAGAGATATCAAAACCAATTTTGGTGTGGTAATACACAATCATAGGACCTACATTCTAAAAATATTTAGGTATATACAGAGTGATTGACAAAAATATGCCAACCCAAACCTGTGTTTTTTGAATGAAACATCCAGTATATTTTTGCATTTTTGGATTCACTGCTACATTTAGAATAAAAGTATAGAAAGTTGTATCTATATTACTAACCGTTCTTCAGATATCGTCACTTTAGTACCAAAATAGAGTTAACTTTGGAATCACGATGCGAGCGTTGTCACAACGATTTTGTAAATCTGTTTATACCACCGACTATTAATAATAGTCTACTAACAAACAAACGCGAAATTTTTCGAACGCATGTAAAACTATACAGAATGATTAATAGTAGAACAGGAGCACTTGTCGCCGCCATCTTGGATTTTGACGTCACAAGGCCGGCCACGTGGGAGACCGTATTTTTCGCCCTTATTTTTATGGTTTCTTTTCGGAGGCCTTTTTCAACCCCTTGATTGAATTTTCATCCCTAATTATGGTCTTTCTGACAGCAATTTTTTTGTCGGCCTTATTTTATTGTTTCTTTTCGGAGGCCTTTTTCAGCCCTTGATGGAATTTTCAACCCTTTTTGTTGTACTAAGAGCCTTTTTGATAGCCATGCCTTTTTTGTACTTGCTCACGTGAGGGGTGTATTTAGGGTTTAGTGTTGGAGTTGGTCTTGGGCTTGGGGTTGGTCTTGGACTTGGGGTTGGTCCAGGCGTTAGTCTTGGATTTGGGGACGGGCTGGGTGACGACTTCTTTTCGGAGGGCCTTTTTCAGCCCCAATTAAGGTCCTTTTGGTAATATTAAGAGCAGTACAACCCCTGGAGGTTAGGAAATTGCACATGTTCTGATTGAAAAAGATTTTTATTTAAGCTATGTTTATTAATATGTATTAGAACCCATTTTTATTTTAATCAAATAAGATTGCATAATTGTATTTCTTTTAATTCCTATCTACAGATTGTGATCTTTTACCTACACGAAAATTTATTTATACATTGGGGTTGTATTCTAATAATTAAATTTCACTGTCATTTTAAATTAATCTCAACACGCAATGCAAAAAATTATTTAAAGTTAATTACACGACACAGTAATCAGAATATTGTTTTTCTAAACGTATATTAAAACTGGTTGCTTACCTTTGAACTATTTTTAATCACCATCCTCTCGTTAAAATTGTTGTATATACACAGGTCCTCGGTATCCAAACACTTAATATTTTTAAAAAAGATATGTTGCTTGCACTAGCTGTAATTAAATCTGTGCAACTAAATAAATAAATTAAGGTTATAACTACCGTTTTCTGCTGCACGTATAGGCACACTAATACCACTTTCTATGTTTTATATTATATGCTGTACATACACACAAAATTGTTTTATATAAAACGAATTCATTATGAAATCTTCATTAAAGTATAACATAGAGTTAATTAAAGTTGGTGTAATTATATAATACCAATATTGAGTAGCATACTTTGTTTAATAATAAATGCTAAAAATCATAAATTTTTCTTTAGGAAGCGTAAATGATACCATTACGGTGCTCGTCCAGAAGAATCAAAATATTCCCCATTACCATTCTCGTCAATGTAGATAGCGGTCCAATGCTGACCTGGTTTGTTTGCAGGATCGGTGTTTACGATAATTGCACACATTCTAGGTGCGTGTCGTGGCAGCTGATTAGAAGCACATACAAGCTGAAACACATTCTCGTGATTGGGGATCGATTTCAAGCATCTCAACACTTGTGTCTCATACATCTTTGGAATCGGTATGCACCCAGTCTTGCAATAGCACACATAGATTCAGAGATGTTATGGTTTAAACAACTGTATGCTTTTGCTTCCTTTTTCAATTTTTTAAGCGACGGACAACAACTCTCGTCTTTGCCCCTTGTTATGATCGCAACTTGTTCATAGGCCTTCGTGTATTGTAATGGTACCCTTGCCGGAAAATTTGAATTTGTATTATAATAATAAGAAGCCTAATGCTAACTTGTAAGACAGGTGTAGGGCTGCGCAACTTGCTCTCTGGGCTTTGTCCCTTATCGTAGCCCCAATGGCGGAAAACTTTAATTTGTATTTGTATTTAAGTCTCTGCAGGTTATGGCTGGAAATATGAATCTGTATTATAATAAGGGGTATAATGCTAACTTGTAAGACAGATGTAGGGCTTAGCAACTTACTTTCAGGTCCTCGCCCATCGACCAAAAATTTGAATTTCTTTGTAACGCCATAACTTATAAGACAGACGTAGGGCTTCGCAACTTACTTACTTTCGGGTCTTATTCCCTGGCCCATTGGCGGGATACTTGAATTTAGATTTGTATTTAAGTGTTTACATTCTGATTACTTATTGCGAGAAATTTGAACTTCTAATAATGGACCTATTGCTAGCTTATAAGACAAAATATAGGAACCTGTGTTAGAGCCTGCGCCCTCCTGTCGTGGCGCTAGTTGTGTATGGCCTAATGAATATCTTCTGTAATAAAGTTATATTTCTAGGACTAATCAGGGTTTTGTTTGTGGCACCATCTGGTGTATATTTTTAAACTAGCGAATGTTTTCTGTAATAGAGGCGGCGCCACCTAGCGGTATATTTCTAGGACTAATTAGGGTTGTTTGTGGTGCAATATAGTGGTGTAAAGGCTAATGAATGTTTTCTGTAATAGGAGTTGATCCTGTTCGTCTCTCCCTCGTCTCTTCCTCAAACATACAAATCAATTACTCAAATCAAATTAATCAAATCAATTAAATTAAATACCAAACTGATTTAACTTAATCATGCAAAATCAGCTCACAATTCAAAAAATAGCAGTGTGATTGAACGTACAGAGTGCAAAAGAAAACCAATCTCACACTTACTGCAGCTACCCATCTAACCACACTTTCGCATTAACTGCAGCATTGTTAGTGCAGGTTCAAACGCCGTTAGGAAAAACAAGTTTATTAACAAAATTGAAGAAAAGCTTAGCGTTTGAAAATATATTATTATTATTATAAACAGCAATACATCATTTTTATTTAATCACATCCTTTATCGGTCTTATTCTTCTTCTTGAACCGTGATTCCTCGCTATCCTCATCATGGTGTTGAGATTCGTCCTTCTCCTCTACCTCATCGCCCTTCTTCCTCTTCTGTGAATCATCACCATCACCTTGGATGTGAGATACATTCAGCTCATCCACATCATCGTTTCCATCATCATCTTGAACGGTTATGTTGTAATAGTTTATTAACAAGTCAGCAAAATCTCTAATGTCTGCTGATATTGGCATTATAATAATGCTCGCTCGATGACAGTTACTCTTTAAAGAGCGAAACGCACGAGAAGCGAGAATTCTGCTGGCCTTGGGTCTTGTGCGCAAGCAGCCGCCTTAGGAGAAAATACCTCAGCCATAAATAAGGAGTTTAGATTTATAAACATGCCCTAGGGGTATGCTTATAAATCTAAAGGTGGCTGCTTGGAATCTATTTTACTTAAAGCTTGATGTTGCTCGATATAATAAGAATGCAATTTGTTTTTTTTTTTTTTTGATAAAGCTGCGAAATCTATTTCTATTGAAGTTAGTGTGTAATTAGCTCTCTGGTACTAATTTGCGGATTTTCTATAAGAGATGCCAGAACTTGAAACTCAATTTCTTTATTTGGGCTTGTTTTTGCGCGCTTGAGATAACACACACTTCCATAATTTGTAAATCTCTCAGCTACATTCATTAACGATTTTTTCCGCGGCCGTCTTCTCTCTGGGTATCGTTCACAGTACAAATTGGTAGCCAGGAAAGCATTTTTTGAGCTATGCCGTAAATAAAGATCATATCGACCATTTCATCTTTGGAAAAATTCATTTTATACAAAAATAGACAAAAAGATAATCCAAAAACACTCAAACTAATGGAACAATATTTTAATGATTATACAAACTTGAAAACAATAGATGCAGTTGTTCCTCTTTATTACGAGCGGCTAGCCTACCTGATTTGTTTTGTTGAATTCTATTGTCACAGTAAATTTGTATTTTAGAATATCTTACGTAACAGCGTCAATATCTCAAGAAGGGTCCGTCTTATAGCTATGAAACATATTATCAATTAGTATCTACTTTTCACGGGAAATCAAAATGTGAAAAAATATACAGCGTGTTGCATTTGAAAAAATTGAGAAAAATTACATTTCGCGTAAGTAAACCATTCTGTATAGTTTTACAGTTTTCCAGTTTGTTTGTTAGTAGACTATTATTAATAGTATGAGGTATAAACAGATTTACAAAATTGTGGTGACAACGCTCGCATCGTGGTTCCAAAGTTAACTCTATTTTGGTACTCAAGTGACGATATCTGCAGAACGGTTAGTGATGTAGATACAAATTTCTATACTTTTATACTAAATGTAACAGTGAATATAAAAATGCAAAAATATACAGGGTGTTCCATTTAAAAAACACAGGTTTGGGTTGACATATTTTTGTATATACCCTGTATATACCTAAATATTTTTAGAATTTAGGTCCAATGATCGTGTATTACCACACCAAAATTCGTTTTGATATCTTTAATAGTTAAGGACCTATCCTCCGCCCACGCAGTAGACACCCACCTTGTATAAGGAGGTTTGTAAGAATATCTGTACGAGTCGTCAACGGAAAATGTACAAGTGCTCTATTAGTTGTGCCCTAAAATTTATGATTATCAAAGTATTTATGACGCGAGTAAGTTCGGCGGTTTTGGCAAGGTCCTGCAATTGAAGGCACAAGGAAGGAAATGTAACGTGTTCTATTCCCTTCCCAAGGGGGAGAGCGGACTGCTTGAGCTTTCTAAGCTTCTTCAGCCATGGTCATGGATTCCAAACATATACACATTAAGTACGTGTACATGGTGGGCTTAAGGATAAGTACGGTCAAGATAGGATCGGAAGGAAAGGAGTTAGGGTTCTGATGGCAAGATCTTACCCCAACGTTCGTCTAAATAGCCGCACATGATTTGTGTATACCCAGTGAGCATGTCGCGGAAGAACACTGACTATATATATATATATATATATATATATATATATATATATATATATACGCAATACTAATAGATAACTATAAGAATGGTTTATATTGAAGGAACCGAAATCCGATATAATAATCATTAACTGTATTTATTTAAAATTAACTTTTAAGATGCATACAGTAAATGATTAACTCGAATGAGACTTGAACACACGACCGCCACTTTGCTAGAGTAAAGTTGTCCTAACTAAACTATCGGGAAGGCAAATCATAAGCGCTTCAAACTTAAACTGTTCGTTCATTAAAAACTATTCTTATAGTTATCAATTAGTATTGCGTATAGTAAGTAAAAATTTACAATCAGTCACGTGTTGTCATGCGAAACCTTAGCAAATTGCGGGCTCACATGACATACACAAATATTTAATGTGATCCAACATTGTGTATGAAAATTATAATACACCGTAACTAGCGAAGTACATACAGTTTAAGTATGAATCGATTGTGACTTGCCTTCTCGATAGCTCAGTGGGAAGAGCCCCACACTAGCAAAGTGGAGGTCGTGGGTTCAAGTCCCACTTACTGTATGTACTTTAAAAGTTAAGATTTTACGGACGATTCCTCTACTCAAAACTTCCTATACGTAAAGTTTTCCGAGATATTAATTTTTTTCCGAAAATTTTGTCAGAAAAGTTGGGTAACCTAAAAACGATATCTCGGTTATTATTAATTATAGGATTCTCATACAGCACAAAATTTTTAACTAACCTAATCTGCCAATCATACAGAAAGAGACATTTTTTTAAAATGGCATTTTACCTATTTAATTAAACCAATCAAACCAATGGAGGAAACAAATGCGAATCTAATGGTGTATGATGTTCCTATACTCAAAGTTCTTTAGATTAATTAAATTGTTCTCCATTGACTTTCAAGCACTTCAAAATTCTTATATGTACTACGCGTGTAGTAGCTCTTCGAACTTCATTTAGATCCAAACCATTAAATATTGTCGTAACTCTATCCAGCAGTTCCTCTCTGTTGTTCACCGGACTTAAATAAACATCCCTTATAAGACCACAAAGATAGAAGTCCAAAGGTGTCAAGTCGCAAGACCGCGCTGGTTAATTCCATGGACCTAAATGCCTTATCCATTCATTACTAACTGGCTCAGCACAATGACTTGGAGCCCCATCCAATTGATATCAACACAACGAATACTGGTTGAGAGGTAGATTATCCAAAAAGAAGTTACTATATTTCTTAAAATTTCCAAATATCTTGCTCCGTCCAAATGTTTGTCGTAAATGTAATAACAACATTTATTGTTGGTTAACAAGCATAACACGTTAAAACTAAATTTATATTGAAAATTCATCCTTCGTACCGCATGGGATTCTGATTGTTCCAGAAGTGAGAGTTTCTACGATTAAAAATCTCTTACTTTGAAAATTTTGCTTCATCACTCCAAATAATTTTGCTTAAAAATTGAGGGTCTTCTTGTATGCGCACCAATGCCATTTCGCAAAATGCAACTATTTGAGCTCAATCTTGGGGGTAAAGTTTTTGAACAGTAATAAATTTGAATTTGCGAAATTTTTGTTTTTTTAATATCCACTGAACAAAACTGTAGGTTCGCTGTTGCCGAATGAATGGAAAAATTTGGACTGACGTGAAAATAGGCCAAAATATTAATATCATTATCTTCATTTGATGTAATTTGGGTAATATTCTTTCTGTACGTCGGTTGCCAAATGTACGAAAATTGCTTTGCAATCTTTTGAATTTTGTGGATTCATTGGTGGTAATTCGGGATGCTCTTCACTAAATTTTCTGCATGTTCAGTCAATTATTCTCGTGCACTGTCCATAAATGTTAAATAAAGTTAAAATATCCCAGTTTGAGTAATTATTATTTTCTATTTTCTGAGCAATGATGCACTAACCGTAGGTAATGAAACACCTACGACGTTGATAACTTGTCACAATTTGTTGCATAAATTATTCAGTCACTGGCAATGGCCAAATCCTACTATAAGCTGACAACGCTCCAATTACCATTGATAAAGTAAAGAACCTCTAACATTTAAGGTACCTTATACTTTGAGTATAGGAACATCATTCACCATTAGATTCGTATTTGCTTCCTCCATCGACTGGTTTAATTAAATAGGTACCATGCCATTTAACAAAAAATAGTTATGCCTCTTCCTGTGTGGTTGGCAGATTAGGTTAGTTAAAAATTTTTCTACATGAGATTTGGATGATTATTTTATATGACCGACAGCTTCAATACCTTGGATTAACTGTATGAAAAATGTAGAATCCTATATTTAATGATAACCGAGATATCATTATTTATGTTACCCAACTCTTCTGACAAAATTTTCGAAAAAAAATTAATATCCCAGAAAATATCAACCTTACGTATAGGAAATTTGGGTAGTCACCTTCAAATCGTCTGTAAAATTCCAAAAAAAGATTGAAAATGGGGACATTCCATTTCAAATAACCAAGTTGAGGTCAACTTCCGGTACACCCGGAAATACCACCATTCTAAAACTATTTTCATGAAATAGATCTCATCCATTTATGGCCACATATACATTTTCAGTTCAATAGCTTTCATTTTAAGGTTTATGGCGCCTGACAACCCAAACTTCCACCTTAAACTGGTCTGGTCGTACGAAGGAACTTGTTTGCCCTCGGCCAGCCGCGGAAAATGAACATTGGCCAAGTTCAAATTCACTTGTAGCGCCTACCTTTTACGACCGTTACAAAATACATACAAAAGTTAATGTTTTGTCCCTATAAAGTCAACGTTGCTAAAACAATGCAACATGGGTATAATATTCGTTGTACTGAATTTTGCAGATGGTTACTGACCACATTTCAAGAAAATTCGGATTTAAACATTTCTGGGGGCAAAAAAACCACATATTGCTGCTTAATGACGAAACTAAGTACGTTTTCATGTGAATGTATTCGTTGGCATAATAAACAATCGACTGATAGGCCTAATATTACAGGAAGGAGCTTTAACGGCTCAAATATATTTAGTATCTAATCCTCATGTCTCTGAACTATTACCTTTTGGGTCACTTGCAGGACTAAACCTATACAGAGACATTTTAAACTAATATAAATTAGTTAATAAAATAATGGCTGTTAAGTAAAACCGTGTGCAGCTATCAGAGAGCCATTGTTTCTCTTGTAAGATGGGCAGCAGTGAAACATTTTTAATTAACGACATATGTGTATAGGATATATGTCTACCAAAAGTGGCCCGACAAACGCACCCTTAAGTTATGACTAGCAGCTCGCGGGACACCCTTATTTTTCTTTCTGCAAACAATTGACATAGTAAGGCAAGAACAGGTAATTAACCGCCACCAGTTATTTTCTTCAGCCATTTTCAAGAGAGTTGTAAATGAGCGTCTAAGGGAGAACAGGGTGACATAAATCATCACTGTACAGTTCACTAATCTTTCTACTGGGAAACAATCACGGGGTATTGCAGTACTTCTTTAGGTGAAGAGGCAATTGAGCATTAATTGCTGGTATTAAACGGAATGAAGGCAATCATTCTGTTCTCAACTAATACTTGAATTAATACAGAACCTGAGAAACAAACAAAATCTGATAAACTATCAAAACATGTCAAAATATCAACATAACTAAACCAAAATCATCACAAACATTTAATTAAAAAATCTTATCTCCTCAATTATCCATAAAGATAATTCTCACGAGATCTCAAAAAAATGTGAAACAAAGTTTACAAAACTGTAGTACCTTTGGAGAAGCAGCGCATTTTAAACAAAAATCTACAAGCCCCAAAACTATACGATCTCATAAAAGCACCTCTTATCAAATAAGCCAAACCCCGTAATAACTAACAATTTAAAGGACAAATCAAAACATTCTATTAAGAATTCTTTAACTAATAATTAAATAAAACATAAAATTACCACTACAAAGTAAACTTGTAAGTTTTGATGTTACTAGTATGTTTTCTAAAATGCCTTCTCAAAAATTTGGGTGTATTAGTTAATTTTCTATTTAATATTAATGTTGAGTTAGTTACAAGAATTGGTGTTAATTAAATTATGTGATGTTCGTGTTAATTATTTCTCATTCAATAAGATTTATTTGCAAGAATTTTGAAAAATTTGCAAATGGTTTAGTTATGGGGGGGTCCAGTTTTAGCCAATATCTTTATGAATAATTTATAATATCAAATCTTTTGATTACATTTTTCTAAAAAGATTGTATTTTGGTTTCATTATGTTAGTGATATTTTAGTTTGTTTTTATTGATTAACATTAACAATTTACTCACTAACATAAAATTTATACTAGAGAAACAAAATAGAGCCATTAATTTTATAGATTTAAACATTAAAATTAATACATAGAACAAGTTTTGTTACACATATTCAGAAAACATTCATGTCACCAATAAACACATAAGTTAGTTGTATGCAGCTCATTAGTATATAGACCAATGTAATTATCATTAAACTAAAATTTCAATAAAGAGATATCAATTATAAATCAGATAGCACAAGCAAATGGTTACATTTCAAATATAATCTACACTTTAGTTAAAAAGCAAGAATACAAACTATCTATCAAAAACGTTTACCTAGTTAATATATAAGTAATGGAAAATACATACATATAAATTCCATGATTAAAAAATTAGACAAAATATATCTTACATGTTACAAAAAACAAAAAATACACAGCAGTAAAGATCTAACTAAAAACAAATTAGATATTTTAGAAGTTTTCAAAATTTATATACAGAAACAGAAAGTACTTTTAATGAACGAACAGGTTGATCGTATAGGCCCACCATTAACAGAAATGTTTATATCTAATTATCATTTACCTATACCGTTTGCTTTTTACTTTAATGATTTGCTACCATAACTATTTTCTCTAGATAATGATACATATTGTATTGAAACGCGTTGAAAAATAAACATTAACAAATAGTGTCGAGTTGTGTTGTATTTGAAATATTTGTGCTATTAAATCTAGTCTACACTTAACGACATAAAACACATGAACAAAGTTTTTTTCCATTTTCGCGTTTCGGGCAGATTCTTCTTGAAGAAATATTGATGACGTATATGTTCTTTCCTCCGCGTACATTGTACATAATTTCATACCGCACTTATGAAGACTTTTGCTTTCCAGATGGTCACCAAATAGGTAAGGGATCTTATATATTTTGTTTTAAACTCTTCACCTTTCGAGGACATTTCTACCGAATGCTTACCAGTAGGTTTCTCTCGCTGGTTTGTATTTCTCTTTTTGTTGCATTTTATGTTATGCTCGCTAGAGTAAATGACCTGCAGTTATTTTTGTTAATTTACAAGTAACGAATTAAAAGATACATGTCCACTGCTTCATGCAGTGCTTATGATATGGATCACCGAGCGTACCAATTATTACGCAATAGTTAGGCGTATTTTCTACTTACAATTTTGTTGAATTATTATCATACGAAGGCAGTTCTTTTTTTAGTGAGCCTAGTAGAGAAAAGCACAATTTTATCATTTTTCAACATTCAATCAATTTTTGCATATGCAAAACAATCTCTCCAATCTTCCTGCGTTAGGTTAACCCGTAACTGGTATTTTCCATGCGCCAGGTCTCGGCTGTATAGAGAACGTCTCATTATTTTAATATTTTCACCATTCAAATACTTAACCATTCGAGTAGCAGTGTGAGGCCGAGCGTTATCATGGTAAGATGTTCCTTTCTTCTGGGCGCTGTTCGCGAACACGAGGCAAACAAACTGTAGTATACCACCATTCAGCATTAACAGTAAGGCGGTCCTTCAGTGCTATATAGGAACCATGTTTTTTTTTACGAACAACTTTTGTTGGAGCGCACTCATTTTCAAAGACCGAAATCGACGTTTGTTGCTTTTTTGACATTTGTCACGTGTGGTTGAGTTAACAAGGACTTTTGTTTGAATATTAATATATTTGGATATTAGATGAGGAAGGTTACCTTTCCGTGTATACTATTTTAAAATACTGCTATCGTAAGCTCGTTAAAAGAAAATGGGATTTCGTGAATTAAGTTGTTTTCTTGCTGCAAAGAGTTTAAGAAACATAACATTACGTGTTTTTTGGCTTGAGTTTTATTGTGTTATCACGCTAAATGTTTTGGGTCTCGCAAAGTTTGTGTGGATGTTTAGTCAAGTTTATTAACGTTTTTGTATTGTTAGTGAAAGGAAAGTGTTTAATTTAGTGCTTCCCGTCCATTTGGATTTATGTTCACGCTGTTAGTGCATTTTGATATTAGTAAACATCGTATTTTGGAAGATCTCGCGCCGTACTGTGTAACTAAAGCATATCTACAACTGTTTGAAAATAGACAATAAATTGCTGCAAATAAAGTTGCTAATATACCTGATTGTTCAATTGAAACCCATTTTTGGTCAAATTAGCCTTGGAAACAAATTTAATCACCCAGTTGACGTTTTGTAGCGTCAGTAATGTTTCTAAGTGTCACAAATCAGTCTGTTTTATTTATATTTCATAGTCATTTTAAATATTGCGACTTTGATAAAATCCATCAAAATTTGATCAACGTGCGGTCATTCAATTTTTGTGTGCTGAGGGTTTGCAACCAACGGAAATCCATTTCCCATTACAGATAGTTTATGAAGAAGCACCTTTTTGCCAATATAACTGTAAATGAATGGTGCCGAAAATTTATAAACGGTAAAGAAGGAACGAAAGATGTGGATGGTTTAATTAGAGAAAATCGTCGAATTTCAATCAGAGCGATATCACAAAATGTTGAAGTGAGTGCGGGATCCACCCATAGTATCGTTCAGAAACTGGGTTACAGAAATGTTTGTGTGCGATGAGTTCCTCGTCTTTTGTCTGAGGATCAAAAATGTTTGCGGATGGGTTTGTCTCAGCAATACCTTACGTAGTACAACGAAAATGGTAATAACTTCTTTTCATCAATAGATACTGGTGCCATTATTTTGACCAAAAAAGTTTAAGGCACAACCTTCCACAGGCAAGGTGATGCTAACATTTTTTTTGACAACAAAGGACATATAGAGTTTAAAGAACACAGAGGGCGAATCTATACAACGAAACTCTGAATAAGCACTAAGACGAAAACGTTCAACAAAACTTTCCAATGGTGTCATTTTGCTTCATGACAACGCGCGGCCTCATGTCTCAAACGTAGTGAAACAAAATTTGCAAAGAAAAAATGGAGGGTTTTAGAACATCCACCCCACAGCCCAGATTTATTCATATCTTTGGCCCACTGAAAAAGGTGTTAAGAGGTAGAATTAGACGCTGAAATATAAAACTCCGTCAAGGAATTCTTTAACCACCAGCCACGAGAATTTTACGAGTAAGGTATATATCGGTGAAGCAGTGGGATATGTGCCTTATTTGTAGAGGTGATTATTTGTAAATTTATTTCCGAATCAATTTTTTTTAGACCAAAGATGGGTTTCAATTGAGCAACCCTAGCATGTTAGTAATAAGTTACTAGTTTCTATGCATAGGATCAGGTGGACAGTTGGTAAAAAGAACGCCTGGGTCGTTTGCGTGTATCATTTATAAGAGTTAGTTTACCTGACGGAACGAAGTCTTGTTCACTGCCGAGCTCCGTTATTAAGAAAGCGTTGAAGATTCAACTGGTATTTTCCAACTAACGAAGGGTAAATTGTACGAGTATTGTATCCTGTCGTTGAGAGCTAGGGAAGAAAAATTAGACTGAAAATCTATGCAAGTTAAGGTAATTACTTTTTTTTGTGATTTCAATAAAAGTTGTATAACTGTATTTAACTACGCAGACGAACACGCTTCTTTTTGTTGCATAGTACCATATAGATGCCCTTCAGGCTAGCGGATACGATTACCGAAGCGTATTCACCCTATCTTTTGTGGTCTTGCAGTACGGTACTTTGTTTTGATTAGGTGCACATATTTTTAGGCTTTTACTGAGAGCACCAGTCCAGGAGCCCTTTGGTTCATTTACTTGATTAATGCTAAGAAAGGTAATTTTCCCTGATTAGATTTGTGTTATTATATTCACCCTACACGCAGAACGCCACCATACCCACCCCCGACTACTGAGATATCGGCACTGATTCCTTTATCTGTTACTCCAGATTCTACTGCCACTTGCACCTGTAACACAATGTACCGTTTCATCGCCTATAGTGATGTTGTACACCAGCTGAGACGATCCATTGACAAAGCGATTTAGTGTAAATCTGCATCATCTCGCACGGTCTATTTGTGGGAAATCCAACGGGAACAAACCGTACGCACCTTCTAATACTTACGTATAATGGCTTTCACACCAATCTTTAGAGCAGCTTGAATTTCCCTTATAGTAACACAACGTCTTACTTAATCATGTTATTTATTTTTTTTCGTTCCTTTGACTTAGGAGCTGAAAAACTTTAAGAAGTCATTAAACACTCAATCGATTTCCTCAAAACAGATTTACGTCGTAAGTCTCATTTGAAATTGCAAAAAAATCGCAGCTCGATAATATTCTTTGCGAAATTCCATGACTTCTGTGAAATATGACAGTAAACTCATATACAACTAACTTAAAATGTAAAACATAATTTAAAAAAATCATAGCTAGTAACAGAGCATTAAATGATTAATTACTGTCTCTAGAAAACAGATAATTCACAAAGCTTTGTAAGTGGGAACAAATGTAAGAGATCGGGACGCGAATATAAATTTCGATAATGCCTCAATTGAGTTCTGGTAGAATTTGCAGTAGGTTTGAAATCCAAAAATGTTGCATCAGTGAATTATTGCCGTATTGAATTTTAATCTTGTTTGAAATTAGTAATTAACAGTCTATGAAGATGATTTTGTTCTAGCCCAATTACGCTTCTCACCTAGGATTTTACGTTACTAATTACAAGATTCCTTGTAATAGCAGCATATGTTAACGATTTTATTAATGAAGCATATTGAGTAGTTTAAAAAGACACAGGTTTTATAGCTGTATATAAATAACGAGTTTACAGCAACACACGGAAGCGATTTTTTTGTAGTTATTTCAATTTCAAAATCATAAAGTACCATTAAGTTTGATGATAATTATGCATCTAAAGCATATTTGTATAAATTTATTACGGACAATTACGAGAAAATTAAAATTAAATGAACGTATAAATTATAAATCTCTGAACAGAAGCAGGATAGACACTCGCTATAGAAAAGAAGAAAACTGAGGTGCTGTTGTAGGAGTAAAAGGGTTAATTAGAAATGCAACAACACAAAAAACTAGCAAATAAAAAAAACGCAAAATTAACTGAAATATATCTTTTTAAAGCAAAACGAAAAATATTACATAGAAATCCGAGAACCGAGTACTATTTTTTTACATAATAATTAAACATATGCGTATAAATGTAATTTATCAAAAGAAGTATGTTATGATAGTGACAACTGTAATTTCGCTATTAAATAACTTCAAACAGGCTTCTTTTAGTTTTAATTACAATTTTGTAACGTTCATTTTAATGTTTTCACTCAAAAGCTGGTAATTTTCTATCTGTATTAAATAAATTAAAAATGATTCGCAGTAAAACATTTAAAAGAATGGGAAGTTAACAGATGTTTTAGAATTGTAAGACTAGTCTTGCAAATTAATGAAAAAACCCCGCTGTTAGACTAGATGTTTTAGATTTTTTTTTGCAGTAAACATTCAGAAAACAATTTATTAGATTTTAAGATCGTTTATAATCTAAAAAAAAAATAATCTAAATTCCTTAACTTTTAATTAACTGCCAAATGCAATATACGTCGATAATTTCATTCTATTCAATAATTAAGATAATCAATCGATCAAATTAAGAAGCTTCTTATTATTTAGAAGCATCACCGTCAGTTGTGTTATACGAACGTAGCTGGATGTAGAAAGACTGGATCGGATTTGATACAGTTGAATGGAGAATAGACATTTCAAAGTCTTATAACAGACCTATCGATCTCTCTTTATATATTTCATACTAATCCTCTAAACTTAGTGACAGTTAGTTGAGTACCCTAATTGGAAATTTACCCTCCGTAGTTCAACGCTCACTGTGATATTTAAACCCCGGGGTATTTCGGGGCCCTAAATATTTCAAGTTACAATCACTGCAAATTGCACTTTCTCTAAAGAAAAAAAAAGCTCGGGGTTGTACACGACCGTGTAAACACAATTCAATAGAAAACTAGAATTTTAACGATAAGTAGGGGATGGAATTTTCTAAGTGTAGGTTTTAGTGTTTATTTTCAAATCCTGCTGTGACATTTTCAAATAATCTTACGTTTCTGCAAATGAACTACCCTTTTAAGATATTTTTTTAAATCGAATGATCAGGTAGAAAACTAATAATGCAAATTTAGATTCTGCCAATAAATACTATATAAAGTAAGCATAAATTGCTTTATACTATACTATTGTCAATTTTTAAAATGTAACAAATCAAAGTGAGACTACAGAAGCGAGAAAATCGTTTTAAGGCAATAACTGTGAAATCTCCAAATTTAACGGTTCCTGTGAAGAATCGACGATGTCTTTAAAATCCACAAATAACTACCTATTGTGCGAGCATGTCGGCTTTATTCACAAAGACTTCACACAAATTACAAAATTTAGATTATTTATCCGTACTAGAGCTAAATTTACGACCACTTTTCAAGCATACATTAAACTTTTTACATAGTTCGACGTAAAAATTTTGCTAACAATGCAATAATGACAATTTATGGAATTCAATTTTATCCGGCTTATGTTAAATTAAAACCCCAAATAAAATTTACATAATTTTGTAACTGTAACTAAAAGGTATCCACATAGAGAACAAACTGACTTTTAAATCACCTTTATGTAAAGTTATGGTCTATGTAACCACAACCCATTACGCCGATCTAAAGAATAATTACATAAACTTTAAAAATTTCAGATGTATTCCAAGAAGATGTTATAGCAAATGTTACTGAACTTTCCTTGCGGGTTAAACAAACATTTACTTTCAAATATCAGGATGTGACTTCTTGTAGAACCAATTTTCCAAAAAGGCTTCCTTGTGCAAATTTTATTACTTCTCTCTAAACTACTATTTGTATCGTGAAACCTTATAGAGACTGGGATCGAATGTATTAAATATCCAAGCAAGTAGTTCAATTATTTCTGTAGCAATCGAATAGTTAACACAAATTTTAATTAAATACATATTTTCAAATGACCTGGAAATTATAAATAATAAATACTTTATCTTGTCGCACCTCTTAAACAATTGATTTTAATCTACAAATAATTCTTGTACATAAAGCTGGCGTGGGTTTCGTGTAATGTGTGCAATAAATTTATTGTAATGGACATATTTTCACTCACTTTCCATTGTAACTAACAATATTAATTCAATGTGTATGTATTATTATTCTATCTAGAATATTGTTTTTACTTTTATCGATAGTTCTATTACTTTATGTTAATCTGTGAATAGTTGAGGTTCCAACACTGTTGAGAATTGTGGATATCTTAAATATTCTTATCATTAAATGGCTACCAATTAATTCGAAAACAAATTCTTTTAGCATGGCTTAAAGGATGAAATCGGTGATGATACACTTTCTGTATCTAATCTAGATGTTGATACAGATGTATAATTAGTGGAGTTTATCGGCCTATTTCCACAGTTGCTTTTTGAGCGCGACGTTTCGGAAGCGGACTCTGCTTTCGTCATCAGGCTTAGTCCTGAGAAGGACTGCACTTGAGTCGAATTCATATGTTATATATAATTTTTTCCCAAGCACTTGACTACTCTCAGATTCGAACTTGGTACCTTTCACTTACTAGTCTGACACCTTTACCGCTGAGCCACTGAGTAATCCAATATATATTTTTTAGGGACCATTCAGTAACTTCTTTATTTTACGATATATAAAAAAAAGTTAAATTATTTTTTGTTTACGGCCATGTGCTACATTTAATAGGGCTATCAAATATTTTTTTTCATTTCCGGTTAAACCGGAAACGAACACAACTATTGTTTTTTAAATGACACCCTGTATATTTTTTTAGACTATCTGATTCCTCATTATTTTTTCTTTCTGTAATTTTGTGGGTATTATATCAGAAAATTTTGTTGTAAACCGCAAAAAACTGTTTGAAGGAGTACAAGATCACTATTTAAAAAACAAAATAGTTATTGCCATGGAAAACGGAAACAACTGCTTTGTGAAGTTGTTTCAGATTGTTTCACATCTTTCAAAATTAGTTTTATATATAAGTACTTAAGCTGTGACGGCATTTATAATTACAATGTTATTGTATGCAATTATTAGGCAACTACATAATGAATAATAGTGAAAAGGTCGATTTAATGTTAATATTTGGCGAGTGTAATCGCAATGCACGAAAATCAGTCGCACTCTATGCAGACAGATTTCCTGACAGGTATCACTTTTCACATACTTACTTACACAAAATTGAAAATTCATTAAGGCAACATGGAGCATTTCCTGGAGTAAAAATCCAAAATAGAGAACCCCAGAGAAATAACCCGATCAACGAAGAACGAGAATTGTAGAGTTTAGCGTATGTTCGACTACATCCACGTTCGTCTATTAGGCATGTAGCTCAGGAAGTAGGAACATCATTTGGATATGTTCAGAGGACATTATAAAAACACAAGCCTATAAACCAAATTTAGTGCAACACCTACGTCCAGCAGATCCCGAACGCCGATTAACATTTATTGCGCGGTTAGTGGAACAACTGGAAGATGGCCGAGGCATTTTAGACAGAATTTTGTGGACCGACGAAGCAAAATTCACCAATAATGGTGTTATCAACAAACAAAATAATCAATCGTTTCTGGTCGGATGAAAACCCACATTGGACATTAAATACAAACCATCAAACCGTTTGGTGCGGTTTAATAGGAGACAGATTATTGGGACCTTTTTTTTTATGACGCAACTCTCACTGCAAGAAGATTTCTTTATTTTTTAAATACTGAACTTTTGACTATGTTAGAAGATTTTCCACTAGCATTGCGACGAAGTATGTACTTTCAGTTGGACGGAGCACCAGCTCATACTAGTAACATTGTTAGTGAATATCTAAACGAAACCTTTAATGGGCGTTTAATTGCCACCCATGGACCAGTGGAAATGCTGCCAAGATCGCCTGATATTACACATCTGGACTATTTCTTATGGCGCTATCTTAAGACACTAGTCTATGCAGATCCGTCACAAAATGTAGAGGATTTAAAAAACAAATCCGGTTGGCTTGTATGCAGTTAACACCCGATGTGATACATAGAACAACACATCATGAACTTCTAAAGCGGCAGTAGTAAGGGGATACCTTAACGCATCTGGCAACACCGCTTTTTTACGTCACAAGACCGCCCACGTGGGGGACCGGGTTTTCCACCCTTATTTTTTTTATATACCCTCGTGTAGGACGCATTTTTTCACCCCTATTTTTTACACATCCACGTGTGAGACCGTATTTTCAACCCTTTTTCATCCCTAATTTTACACATCCACGCGTGACACTGTGTTTTCAACCCTATTTTTACACACCCTCATGTGAGACCGTTTTTTCAAAACCTTATGGTTGTATTAAGGACCTTTTGACAGCTAGGACTTTTTTTGTGGCTGCTAACGTGAGGACTGGAGGTGGGGCTGGTTGGCTTGGCTTAGGCCTGTACTTAGGTAGGGGCTGAACCGGGGCTGGGGCTGTATGGAGGTAGGGTTGTTTTCAAACTTGCTTGTAATAGGTTCTTTCTGCTGTCTCAATTAGGTCTCTTGTTCTTGTAACCCTGGAGGTCAGGTCAATTGTGCTCAAACTGTGTCTTCGTAATATCGTCTCTCTCTTCTCGTTCTCCTCGTTCCTCTCGTTCTCTCTCGTTCTCTCGTTCTCTCTCGTTCTCTCGTTCTCTCGTTCTCTCTCCTCGTTCTCTCTCTCCTCGTTCTCTCGTTCTCTCGTTCTCTCTCGTTCTCTCCTCGTTCTCTCGTTCTCTCTCGTTCTCTCTCTCGTTCTCTCTCTCTCCTCGTTCTCTCTCGTTCTCTCCTCGTTCTCTCTCGTTCTCTCTCTCTCTCGTTCTCTCTCGTTCTCTCTCTCTGTTCTCTCTCGTTCTCTCGTTCTCCGTTCTCTCGTTCTCTCTCGTTCTCCTCGTTCTCTCTCGTTCTCTCTCGTCTCTCTCTCCTGTTCTCTCTTCTCGTTCTCTCTCTTCTCCTCGTTCCTCTCGTCTCTCTCGTTCTCTCTCGTTCTCTCTCTGTTCCTCTCTCTCGTTCTCTCTCGTTCCTCTCTCGTTCTCTCTCGTTCTCTCCTCGTTCTCTCTCGTTCTCCTCTCGTTCTCTCTCGTTCTCTCTCGTTCTCTCTCGTTCTCTCTCGTTCTCTCTCGTTCTCTCTCGTTCTCTCTCTCGATCTCTCGTCTCTCTCGTTCTCTCTCCGTCTCTTCGTTCTCTCTCGTTCTCTCTCGTTCTCTCTCCGTTTTTCTCGTTCTCTCTCGTTCTCTCTCGTTCTCTCTCGTTCTCTCTCGTTCTCTCTCGTTCTCTCTCGTTCTCTCTCGTTCTCTCTCGTTCTCTCTCGTTCTCTCTCGTTCTCTCTCGTTCTCTCTCGTTCTCTCTCTCGTTCTCTCGTTCTCTCTCGTTCTCTCTCGTTCTCTCTCGTTCTCTCGCTTCACATAAGCACGGGCACTCAATACTCAAACACACAAAACAAAAAACACAAAAACGAATCAAGGTTAGGAACTGGAGTAAATAAAATAATTCTACTATTTTATCTGTTTTATTCTTTATATCCAAATGGAAGAGTATCAAAATTTTCTATTCTACGTCGCTTAGAATAACTTATCCTATACTGCTTAGATTCCGGCCTACTTAATACATTATAACAACTATCTCTAACTATTTTTCTGTCATTATATACAAACAAAGAGTCTTTACTATTACTAAGTACCATATCTTTCATCGCATCAAAGTTTATAATGCGCGAGTTTTTATAATTTAAGGTAATGCCTTTTACTTTACACACTGATTTAACTGTTTTATCACTGGTTGAAAATACGTTATAACTATAGTTTTTCGGTCCAGCACTAACAAATTCGGATATATAGCTCCCATCACCGTACGCTTCCAGCTCGTCGGTCATCTGGCCAAGGAAGTCTCCGCAAGCAGGATTCCAGTCGCCGGGCTTTGCGACAAATATCACACTGTCTGTGTCGTAATACAGAACGCGGCGGTCTAGTTTCTCCAAGTAACTGTATAGCTCTAATCGTGCATGAGCTGTCGTGTATGCGGCTATGGACACATTAATTGTTTTTTGTGGCTCACCCTCTCCCTCCTGTCTATCCCAATTTACCATTACAACATTATCATTTATGGTATTATGGATTGTACCTGAACCAAAGGATCGGTAAATAATTTGAAAAGTCCTTTGGTTCAGATACAATACTGCATTGGGTTAAATTTCGCGCTGACCAAACTTACCCCAAAAAGAATTCAGCATAAGTTTGGCCAGTACCTTAAACCGGGTTCTTCTTAATATTACTAGGTTCTAACCGAATCCCTCTTTCTCATAATACTCTGTCACGTACTGCGTTTTCTCGACTTCTGACGTGCAATGGCTAGGCCACCCTGAACATTCCTGCTTAAGTTTCAGGAAATTATCTATGTATCCGCTAAATAACCCTCCTGTTTAGTTGCTTTGTCATACGTGGTTACCTCGTATTCCCAAACTTCAAAAACATCAAGGACTATATAGTTTTTAGAGATAGCTTTACGCAGTTCGTCAGCTACAAATGTTCCAACGAAACTGCGCTCAGCTTCACTATGGCTACATTCCCCTTGATTTAGCTCAACACCGCACGTCCTACACAACACAAACATCAATTTACCGTGCATTTTTAGAGGTAAAACAGGGTGGTAGAGATTAGAGGGTGGTAGTACTCTGCATTTAACTAAACCCTCCACCGTGTCTAATGAAATGTTCTTACATTCTAGCCCTACATGAATTTTCGGATGACCTATGGGATATTTACAATATTTATTTACAAATGGGTATAATGAGCACACGTCATAATACATTATTTTCTCATTCAAGCCGTCACATTCGTGATAAAGTTTGCTAGCATTAGTGCGGCCTCCATAAAATGCGTCACGGGGTTTAAGGGTCATCATCTTGATGACCTAGACTCTGAATAAACGCTCTCAATTCATCATTTACAAGTATTTGTTTTTAAAATCGCATTCGCGCATCTCGATTAAATTATATCCGCGCTCGCGTATAAATTGAGACCGCGCCACCGTGTTCTCATTCCGTGCAAGCATGGAGGTACTTACACCGAGCTTAGGGTCCATGTTGGCCTGATTGGGGAAACATTCCTCGCAGCCGTGCCAGTAACAGCCAAGAAACTCGAAAACGGTGTTTGACTCGGCACAATACCCGTCGACCTTAACACCTTCAGGTATTCTAAACTCGCGAGATTTCCCTGCGTGCTGTATGGTTACTTGCTGAGAATGTTCCACCCAACGTAACCATTGTATTGCTATTTTGGATTGATTGTGGGCACGTCTATAACCGCCCTTAGGAATAAGCCCTATTGTGTTTTCTCTGAGGAAACGTCTGCGAAACACTTTATTGCAAGCGCTAGCAATAGTGGTCGCCTCCTCGAACGGATCGACTTTATTTTGAGCCGTGAATGTGGACCAGAAGCTAATGCAACCTTTAACGAGGATCTTAACATCCATCAGACAATATCTCTCAATCTCCTCGCTCATCTTAAAAACATAATTACTCTGGGCCGTGTGCCAGTCTAAGAGTTTTTGTCGATCACCCACCGACATCTGATCTGCACAATAATATTCCAGTGCTGGCAGAGGACCCTCGTAATTCTGGTTCACGGATGAGTTGAACAGATATGGGAAATAACCCTTGGACTCGGGGAAATTGAAGGTTTTTGGAAATGCCGAGAGCGATGATGGGATAAAATTAAGAGAGTCAATGAACCTAATATCACCACATTGGATAGAAATTAATTTTAAACCATTGGTGATGACTTTAGGTCTCCACTGATTATTATTAGTCAGCATGCATCTGAGCACAAAACACCCGTCATACCCCTTCATGTTATGTGCGATGCATGTAACCTTAAACTTTCGAGCTCTCTCGCCAACATATGACAGAAACGTTTCAATAGGGTTTTCCCTGAAAATGTGCACTCTTTTACTACATACTGAGCACTGCTCATCTAAATTGTCAGCATGTTTGATACAGACAGAGCAAACATTCGCGGCCACGCATAGATTGGACTCATGCAGAAACCTATCATTCGTACCCTCACACACTTTTTCTTGCATACACTCCAAATCGTAAAAGATAAACATAGATGGTTTACCATTAGTACTGTCACGTCGAGGCTTGTTAACGGCCATATAGCAAAGATGACCGATAGGTTTTTCGCTCATGCATGTGGGGCAGTAGCTGTATCCGCATCTATGTTTACCCTTTACTTCAGTTGTTTTAAGACATTTTAAACATCTGCGCAGTTTTTCACATATTTTAGCGTCCTTATGATTTCTAAGGCATTCACTACCATAAAAATCTCTCCTGCAATCACTACAAACAATTTTAGGATTTTCAATAGAACAAGGTGGTTTCTGATGACACGCTGGGCACTGGTACATACATTTTACATGCCGTTTTTTGTCATTACAACGTTTTCTGCATTGTTCACAGTAATAACCGCAAGTAAATGCTGACGTGAGACTGATAATGACATTATAGTGCTCGTCTTCTAATATTAAATTTAAAGCTACTCTACCCTGTTCCCTAGGACCTTCAAAATAAACCGAATCACCTATACGCGAATTATAAACTACAATGGTATATGAATCTAAATGATTTTGAAATGCCTGAATATGCTCGTAACTACCGCCCTGGCTAAGATCTACCCCACTATCTAAGCAGAGTTGTATAGCTCGTTCTTGAAGTAAGGGGCGCCCCATTTCCATACCATAACGCGTCGGATCGTTATTTTTAAATGCAATAGCGATGACTAGAGCACGAGCTAAACAATTATTTTCGTTAATTGCTGTTGGTACAACAATAATACCCTGTTTTTTAGATTTACAAAAGTCTGCAAATTTTAATCCCGTCAGGTTTTTGCGCCCATAGCCTACAGGCACAACCACTCTATCCACATTTAAAACTAATAAGTCACTTGAGAAAAAACTAGCGTTACTCTGCATTACCTTTTCCAGCAGCGACATTATCACTTTCACCGACAACTGGTCCACTCTTCTGAACGAAATGCCAATTGGTTTATCTGGGAAGTTCGGGTTCCTTAATGTTATACCTACACGGTCTGAAGGAGCCGCGTCCTTAACTATGTATGAATACAGTTCTTGGAATGCATTCTGTAAAAATGTGTATTAGATAAATTTTTAGTAAAATGGTTTTATTTTACCTGTAGCCACATTAAGGGATTATCCTTGCACGTCTCGTCATTGAAAATAAACCGTAGCGTTTTACACGTTGTATTAAATTTTTTAATAAATTTACTATTTGATTCCCCCAGTATATTAATATGATTGAACCCTGAGGATGGTCCGGCCTGTTGCTGCAAGCCTGAGCCCGATTGGTTCTGCTGTAATGTACTCGTTCAGTAATACAATAGAAAATTAAAAAAGACATACCGTTATCAGATCCTCCACAGCGGAAGTTTCCATCACCTCATCAAACACATCATCCATATTTATTTGTGCAGAGCTATAAAAATAATAATTAAAAATCTTTAAAATAAAAAAACAAGCATATACTTACACTCCACTAGCTCGTTGTACAGCCGCCACAAAATCATTATAAACATCTATCGAGTCAATAGTGTCATTCTCGCACATCATTTTATAAGTGATGATATTGTACGCATTTCTTACCCCCTCGCCGGTTAATGCACCAGCGCTGAACAACTCAAGAATTTGGTTGACGTTTAAAGATTCCATAGCTATGCTCTTCAAAACAGAACAGAAATTAAGCCATTAAAATTCACAAGGATAACTTCACGGTAGTCTTCAAAACTTATGACTAATTAACTTCAAGGCCAACTTGTTGCTCATAGGTCTCCTCAATGTAGAATAAGTATGCTGTTGTAAAGTAAGTTTCATAACTAGCTTCAAGGCTAACTTCAAAATGGACTTACAGCCGACTTCAAGGTCGCCTTCAAAACCAATGACTAGCTCAAAGGCTAACCAACGCCAACTTGTTTCTCAAGGTAAAATAAGTATGATATTTTATCCTCGAATGACCTGAAGGTGAAATTAGGTAATAACAGTTTGTACCAGAAAATGAGTCTTAAAGGAAATGTAATAATTTAAATTTTTATCTTAGCTAAGCATTTTATAACTTGGTCATTGGTATAAAACACTCATTGTTTAACTATATCAGTTGTTTTAAATTCATTGAAAAATAATTTTAATTAAAATGTACAAATACATTTAAAATCTAGAGACCTTTTATTTTTCATCGTTTTTATTACAGAACAGTAATCTTTAAATATACTTTTTATTCCTTATATTCTAGCAATTTAAAATGAACATAATTAAGTACCAGGACTGATTATTTCCTCATAATACTGCAATTAACTTTAAAATTGAAATCCAGCAACGGTATAATATGTTGTTATTGAGAAATGGAGAAATTGATCTAACACTAAAGTTTCATCCTATGAATTTTCTCGCTAATTTATGTAGGCTCTTTTGTAATAATAATAAGTTGTGTTGTAAAAAGAAAAAACAGTTTTATATGACAGAGAGTCGTTTTAAAATTAATTAAAATAAAAAATTATTAATAAAACAAATATATAGGATGAGATCGTAATTATTTATGCATTTATAAAAAATAAATAATATTGAAAATCCATCTTTTTCAAGTAATTTGTATACTGTTTAACTGCAGAATTATCACACTGTAGTTTAATAAATTATTATTAAACACCCTTTTGTCTTTTCATTATAGATTATTAGTAAGACATGTTGGTGTAACTTACAATTAAAAATAAAAAATAAGGATCAACTATAGGATAAATAAAAATAAATCATTTTTAGCGGTTTTAGTTGTTTTAAGCATGTTACTCATTCTTGATAATCAGTTTGTAAATTATTGAAAATAACAGGATTATGTAATTACGCAAACGGTAATTAATATAACATATAAAACACGTTTATTTAACTCTATGTATAAGTAATTATAAACTTTTTTCCAGTCCTAATGAGGTTTTTTATAAAACATCTATCAAAACAATTTTGTTTGTTTCAAAAATACTGTTCATTTCGCTTTGTTATTAATCAAGCTGCATTTTAAAATTACTATATGTTATATATTAACGATAGAACTAGTTATATAACACATAGAAAGTGGTTTTTTACTTTTAGTAATTCCCTAAATTACTTCTAATGAGGAAAATACATTCTTTCAAATAAATATGTAAAACTTCCTGTCTATGCCTGCTTGTGTAAAGACCCTGAGGTAATTAAATCTAGCTATAAAAACGAATGAAGTATTCACTATCTTCACTTGTTTCCTACTTCTTCAAAACAATGCTGGTAAGTTATTTTTGCTTTTAACCTTTATTTATTTTATTCCATCATGCAGTGTAATGCTGTGTTATATTTACAGATATGAATTTAGTTAACCTAAACGCATCGACATGTTTTAAGTTAAAAATTAAGTACCATTGAAGTTGGTGTTGAATACAAAATACTCAATCTTAGACTCGTACCAACAAATATGGAAAAAGGTTACTATTGAATTGATAGAGGTTAAATGTATGCTACCTAACCGTTTTCTATAAGTATTTCAAGGCGGAGAATCAACGCATATACCAATTTTAATGATTAGCTCAAGATTAAAAGACGTTTCATTCAGTTCTTTAGGACCAGCAGGAAAACAACAAATTTAATATTCAAGTAGAAAAGGTAATATAAAAGAAGTTGTTATGTGTTATTGTCTTAATAAAAATTCTTATTTCATTGTACATGACGAATTGTTTATTAATTACCGTGTCCGTGTGGGTGAGAAAGATTCAAAAGAGAGAATAAGCATGATCAAAAATACTGCTAGTTTAAAATACACCACTAGATGGCGTCACAAATTCAAAATTAAGGTACAGTTCAGACAAGTCTTATAAGATTAAGTTAGGCAATTGCATTAGGGGTATCATTATAGGGACAATGTTCTTATATCTGTCTTATAAATTAGGTTAGGGACGCGCATACACAAGGGATAAAGGACCAAGATCAAATCGAAAATGTTCTATACATATATAAGATAGCAATTAAAAGAATATGCACAATTACCTGGCCTCCAGGGTTACAACCAAAAGAACCTTAATTAAAGCTGAAGATAATTACAGAAAACAACCCTACCTCTACATACAGCCCCAGCCCCCGGTTCAGCCCCTACCCCTAAGTACAGGCCTAAGCCAAGCCAAGACCAGCCCCACCTCCAGTCCTCACGTTAGCAGCCACAAAAAAGTCCTAGCTGTCAAAAGGTCCTTAATACAACCATAAGGTTTTGAAAAAACGGTCTCACATGAGGGTGTGTAAAAATAGGGTTGAAAACACAGTGTCACGCGTGAGTGTAAAATTAGGGATGAAAAAGGGTTGAAAATACGGTCTCACACGTGGATGTGTAAAAAATAGGGGTGAAAAAATGCGTCCTACACGAGGGTATATAAAAAAAATAAGGGTGGAAAACCCGGTCCCCCACGTGGGCGGTCTTGTGACGTAAAAAAGCGGTGTTGCCAGATGCGTTAAGGTATCCTTTCTACTAGCGGCTAGAGGCATGTGTTGCACAAAATGGTGGTAATTTTGAACAATTTCTAAAATAATTTTCCTGCATACCATCTTTGTAGTTAAAAAATAGGTGCTTATTTCTTGTTGAATTTTGTATTTTGTTTATGTATCCGTTTCCAGATTTTTTACTATTCTAATAAATACTAATAATAAAAGCCATTGTTTCCGTTTTCCATGGCAATAGCTATTTTGTTTTTTAAATAGTGGTCTTATACGCCTTCATACAGTTTTGCGATTTACAACAAAAGTCTCTGATATAATACCCATAAAATTTTATATTTACAGAAAGAAAAAATAATGAGGAATCAGATAGTCTAAAAAAATATACAGGGTGTCATTTAAAAAACAATAGCTGTGTTCGTTTCCGTTTTAACCGGAAATATAACTTTTTTATATATCTTAAAATAAAGAAGTTATTGAATGGTCCCGCTACTTTGGATCACACTATATATATATATATATATATATATATATATATATATATATATATATATATATATATATATATATATATATATATATATACATGTATATATGTATATATATATATATATATAATAATAATAATAAATGTCTTTATTTGGACACAAAGAATATACATAAGCTAAATGACCAGCTGCTATGCGGATTACGATGTCCAAAGGGCGAAGTTCACTTTCGGATGCTAAATCCGTCAGTGCTCTTCCACTTAGCCCGACAAATTATAATTTACAATAGACGGATGAGCTGAGTATGAGTAATACATGCAATGAAAAAGTTTTAAATAAGGAAATGAAATGACAATAGAGATGAAATGGGACGTGTATACTGTATATATGTAGTAACTTAACGGTGTCTAAGTGCACAGCAGGTTTTTACGAAGTGTTTTTTTAAAATTAGTTGGTGAAAGATGTTTGATACTCGGCGGAAATGAATTATATAAATTACATACATTGTATGAAAATGATTTTTTAAACAGCTCTAAATTATGTTTAGGAACAGTAATTAAATCCTTCCGCCGTATGTTGACATGATGTACATCAGTACGAAAGCAAATCTTATTATACAGATATGGAGGTGATTTATTCATTATAATTTAGCTGAGTGAAGAAGTCGACCTTGTTCCATATTAAGCCAAGGAATAGCTGTTAATTTATGTGAGATACTGTCGTATCGTTTAAGACCATAAATTAAACGCACGCACGAGTTTTGGATAACCTGTACTCTCCTAACAAGTTGTTTAGATAGACAACTGCCATACACAGCACTACAAAAGGAAAACTGAGACAACACAAGAGATTTGCACAATAAAATTTTTGAAGATTGGGATAGTAAATACCTAATTCCGTATATGTACCTAAGGTTGGCAAATGCTCTTTGTGTGCAATTTTTGATATGTGTTGCAAAACTAAGGTTCGAATCCAGAGTTACCCCCAGATTTTTTGCTTCTTTTACAAATTCTAATTTTCGCTTTCAATTTTAATATTTATTAATGAATATATTTCCGTTTGTTCTACTGAGTTATTCGCTGCTCCAAATAGCATTAGCTTACTCTTTTCCGGATTTATATGCAGAGAGTGTTGCGTAGCGTAGTTAATAAAGTTATTTAAATCTTCATTAATTTCCTTGTTGGATATCAGGGTATGTTCCTTGGAGAACGTATAAAATAGCTGTGTATCGTCCGCATAAAGGTGATAATTGCAAAATTTTAATTTTTTTACAATGTAGATCGAAAACAGAAGGGGACCTACAATGGAACCTTGAGGCACTCCACGCCGTAATTCAGTGACCTTTGAGTAGCGGTTTTCGCTTACCACCATCTGCCTTCTACCATACAGGTAACTGAATAATAATGATATAGAATTTGGATCAAAACCAATAAAGTGCAGCATTGATAATAAGGTATTATGACAGATAGTGTCAAACGCTTTCGAAAAGTCTAAGAGTATCAATATAGTATACCGGTTATTATCAATAGAAGATAAAATATCATCCGTTACCTTTAGTAATGCAGTTTCACACCTGTACCCAGCTCTAAAGCCCGATTTCAAATTTTATAGTAACACCAATGGATTCAACTTTTGTACGTGAATAACGGCGATGAGCATTATCACGCAGTTTCATACTAATCTTTATATTGTCAGTCAACCAAGGCGCTGGCTTCTTGGTAATACGGATCTCTTAATAGGAGCATGGTTATCAAATAGGTTTAATATATGAGTAGTGAAATAATATACTTTTTCATTTATATCGGAAAGTTTGTATAAGATATGCCAATCTATAGACAGAAGATCTACAGCAAATAGATCCATGTTTAATGACTTGAACAATCTATACTCTATAAAGATAGGATTATGGAAAGATGTCGTAACATTCAAATCTGCGAAAATCACGCCATGGTCTGAGATCGTGTGGTTTGTGTCAACAGTACAAGATTTAATCAATTTTAAGTCAGATGTAAGAATATGGTCTATTAGTGTACTAGTAGTATTAGTGATCCGTGTAGGTTCTGTGACAACTTGAGTTATATTGAAATTAGCTAACATATATAAGCTAATATATATATATATATATATATATATATATATATATATATATATATATATATATATATATATATATATATATATACATATTAAACTTTTTCGTGGTTGCGCAGAAGTTTATTGCGCATGTTGCGCCGTAACTTCTTGCGCAAGTGTATTGCGCTTAAGCTCTTCGCGCATTATGGGAATCCATATAGGTTTCATTTCTACACTATATTGGCTTATTGGATTTTCTGCTTGTGCGATGTATGTGGCTTCTTTGAGTTTCCGACGAGTTGTGTTCTCGTCCTTTGCCACTATCTGTATGTTCTCCGATTGGATGCGGTTGTCTTCGTTCCAGACATGTTCGGCGATGCTTGATCTTTCTGTTTCGCTCTTGCGTACGTTGTCCTTGTGTTCCTGAGTTCTCACTTTGAGTGGTCTATTGCTCTCTCCTATGTATGCTCTGCCGCATTCGCATGGTAGGTTGTATACACAATTCTTGGAATTTTGATCTTCATTGTATGATTTGGTTTTGGTTAGTATTCCCCTGAGCGTTCTGGTCGATTTGAAGGCAGTCGTATCTTGCATTTGCTGCCTATCCTTCGTATTTTGTCTGAGGTACTTTGCATATATGGTATTATCGCTGTATATTTAGGTTCTTCTTTTTCAGTTACCCTTTCCCTGTTTAAGTTAGGTGTTAGATCGGGGTAGCCATTTTCTTTGAGTGTTCTAGCGATATTTTCTTTTTCTTTGTTCAAGTCCTCTTGTTTTGAGCATATTGTTTTTGCTCTATCGTACAAGCATTTTGCCACGCCTAACTTCACGTTTTTGTGGTGATTGAGGTTGTAGTGTAGGTACCTCCCCGTGTGGGTAGGTTTCCTGTATATACTTGTCGTGAAAGTGTTGTCATTCCAGTGTACAAGTACATCCAGGAATGGCAGTTTTTGTTCCGACTCCAATGCCATTGTGAATTTGATGGAGGGTGCGCGGATATTTAGATGATCTAGGAATTCATCTAGCCTATGCTTGCCGTATTGCCAAACTACGAAGGTATCGTCCACGTATCTAAGCCACATCCTTGGTTTTTCTGTGAATTCGGATATCGCTTGGTCTTAAAAGTCTTCCATATATATATATATATATATATATATATATATATATATATATATATATATATATATATATATATATATATATATTGCTCACTATGGGTGATAGTGGGAAACCCATCGCCATCCCAAACTCTTGTTGGTAGAATATGTCTTCTACCTGGAAGTATGTAGTTCTAATGCATATTGTCAGAAGTTCCATTATTGTGTTTACCGAGAGTTGCGTGCGTTCGTCTAACATTTCATCCTTTTCCAGCTTGTCCCTTATGATAGTTAGTGCCTTATCGGTAGGCACATTTGTGAATAGACTCACAATGTCGAAGCTTATCAGTATTTCTTCGTGGTTTGGTTGGAAGTTTCTGATGGTTTCCACAAAGTGCTGCGTATTCTTGACCATAGACTCGGTTTTTCCCGATAAGAGTGTGATGATACCTAGCAGATAGTGTGCTAATGGGTGACAAGGTGTATAATTTTTTTATCTAGAAAATATTAAAATTAGGTTTGTAAATTTTTACATCGTCATTATTTAATAAATTGTTGTAAGTGCTCATACGTCGCTCACAATACAGTGTGTACACAGTAGCACACTGCGCGGCGAACGCGCGAACCGATTCGTCGGTTTTCAAGTTGCGCGCGCTCCGCATGCAAACCGGTTGCCGATCCATCTCCTGTCGGTTTTTCAATGCTCCGCTTTGTATGTTCACAATTCAAATTGAGACGGCGGTGAGAGAGGTTCGTTGTTTTTCGTGGGCTTTTGTTCTGTGTTTTTTTGAAAATCGTACAGTAATGAATTGGTCAGAAGAAAATATGATTACGTTCATTGATGCTTATCGAAGCAAATCTCTATTGTGGGATCCACGACATAAGGATCATTTCAAAAAAACACTTAAAGCAGATGCCTATAGGGCAATAGAAGAAGAGATGGAGATATTTGCAGAGATGTACAAAAAAAAGGGGTGTACTATAGTCGGCAGCCACTGCATAAATTTCAAGATACAGTGAGTGTTTTTTTGCTTATCGGCCAAGTATTGATGTGCCTTCGACTAGTCGCAAAACAAGTTAACGTAGTTAAGTTAGGTCGGTTTGGTTAGATTAGTTAAGAATTTCAAGATACAGTGTTTTTTTTTCTTTACATTATGAAATGAATTGAGAGAGCACTCGCTCACAAATTTGGGAAGTGGCTCGTGACAAAGAAACCTTAATTAAATATCTTCAAAAATTGAATTTAATTCACAAAGAAATTAATTGTCCCGGTTGCGGTCATGGTATGACATTTCATATTGATATTAGACCTCTGGGATCACTTACCTGCAAAAAACCGGGAACAACATACAGCCACGCCAAAGGAATACAACATTTCAGCAACACGAGGTACCTACTTTGAGCAACACGTTTTGGAACCGGTCAAGATAGTCTGGTTAACACTGTCTTTGCTCAACCAGGATACATATGAACGGGCAATTAGTGTTTCTCGTAAGCCAAAACTTCTTCAAGTTTTACTGGACGAAGCGGACTTACCTGTCGTAAATAACAAAAACAAACGACAAAAAGTTACCGCAATCGCAACAGTTAGCTGAATGGTATCATATGGGCGAGAAGTCATGGCTTCTGCATTGGACAAAGTGTTGGAAGATAACATAAGAGGTCCAGGCGTAGTCGTTGAGATTAATGAGTCAAAATTCGGAAAATTGAAGTACCATTGAGGTCTCCGAGTTGATGGGCACTGGGTCTTTGGTATGATTGAGCAGCCCGGAAATTTGTCCCGATAATAAGCGAGATGTAACAGGAAATTTCAGTTATTGTTTTACTATTGTTAGTGCATTGCAGTGCAGAATTTAGATTGTAATTTGGTTTCGAATGTTAATTGTTTTCATCCCAATATATTTGTATCAATAAATTGTTATTAACAGATTATGAACAGGCAGGTAAAATAAAGTATTAAAAAGAAGCACATCTTTGGAGAAAGACACATAATTTACATTTTTTGTGACTGTTTTTGCTATAACCAATAAGCAGTATGTAATGACTCACTGGCCATTCATGCCCCGCACGATGGGTTCTAAATTGTAATGATACGAGCCCCACTTTCGGAGCCCAATTCAAATGTAACTTCTTAAAAGTTAAGACTTAAAAGTGCTAGTTAATCTCTCGCCACAGCATTGGGCGTCAAATTGTAGTAAAACGGAGAATGTATGGCGTCACGTTGGGAGAGAAATTGTAATGATATGATACTAGCTCCTTTATAGATGGTTGTAAGGCATTATAATTTACACTCAGCATGAATTGTTTTAATAAACAACAAAATAAATAACACTAATTTTACTTCTAGAATCCTCCAAATTCATTTCCATGTCAGTTTTTAACACAATTATATGCAATTTCTAATGGAAATTAACCCTCTGCAATTCTGATAAGGTACATTTAATTTAAATTGTGAATCGATCTGTTTCAGTATCACTTTATGTAAACTACGGTAAATATAATTTCAATCGTCAACTCTATTAAAAGTTATTATTGTTTAATACTGTTCTTGAAGATTCAATACATCGATAAAATGAAATCAGTACGCAGTTATGTTACTCAAATCTACTTGTTAATATAAAGTTCTGTTGAATATTTCGACTTAGTTAATTAAATTAAATTGATCTCTGACCTTAGTCATAAATATTAAATTAAATTTAAATTATTTATCAACTGAGTTAAAATATACGCTTCCTCCACTTAAGGGACAATGACAAATTTCAATGTTACCTTTTGATCACTTAAAGGTAAAATAATAGAGGAATTGAAAAATTTATACTAATTTCTTATAAATCAACTGTCAAAAATATGGAATATCTAGGTCACCATCAATTTTATACCCTATTATGTACCATTGTAACAAGTTTACAGATCAGGTAGCTCTTTCCGGATCACGATATGTACAAAAACTCGTAATATATTCGAAGGTAGGTGTGGTATAATATTGTTCCAATCTCTTTGAACTTTGATTGATTGCTTACAAACCAATCTATTTCCCTTTGAGTAATGAAGGTACTGCTTTTTTTACACGAACCATTAAACATCTGTCTTAGCTTACATGTACAGGAAAGCTTAAGTGTTTTTGAACTTCACTATTTATTTCGTAGTCTTGTCCCAATTCAACAGAAATTTACTTAAAGCGTTTAATAATCATATTATCTATTTAAGTTCTATGCTTACATACAATATAAACAAATCTTCCAGTTATAACCAATTAATTGAGCACCATATTAATTCACCTTTTACTTAATTAAATTTATAATCATTATATTTATACAATGAGATTAGTACGCATCCTTGTTAACATTTACATGTCTAACTAAAATTCACACCACAATATTTATTTCTTTGGAGGTAATTAGACAATTAGGTCCTTTTAAGTCTATAATTACGAATAGAATTAAACAGCCTTATGATTACCGACCAAAAACTTTCAATTTTAAAATTTGAAATTTTATGCAATCTTAAACTACGTAATTAAAATGGTAGCAAAATTTAAAGTTTGAACCGTTTCGCGCCGGTTTAAAATGAACACCGTCTCGTTCTCTCTCCTAAATTCGTTTTATACCTGTCGCCTCTTCAGCACTATTTAGATGGTCTTGGTTAAATTTATTTGATTACGTTTTCATGTAATGCGTCAGATAACACAAATTTCAAAATATTTTGTTAAATCTAATATGAATTTCCAATTTAATAATTTTTACAAAACTTAGATATGCTAATATAAGTACGCAAAAATTATTTGTGAAATTAATATATAATCCTGATTAACCAAACCTGGTCTTTGAAGCGCTGTTTATTCGTTTCAATTTTTAACAATTTTTATCAAATTATATATTAATTTTAATGATAAGTACTGCCTCTTTTTGTGATTTCCAAACCAACACGTTCAAGGTCGTAAGCAGCGGCTGTTCGTTCGGTAATTTCTGAATTGGATTGAAAATTTTTTATTGGTGTAATAATATATTTTTCAGGTCGTCAAAGCGATAGGATGTGTTTGGGATGGCTCCAGCTTCTATTCTCTTCGATTAATGAAACAAATCCGGGTTAAAATGACAATTTCTAAGTCAATAAAGTTACTGTACGGTAGGGGTGAGTTTTTGAACAGATTTTTATACCCAGCGGTTTGAGTGTTAATAATGGACAAAGATAATAATAATCTAACCAGTAGAATTTTGTAACGTGTAAAAAAGGCGCGTAAATAACATTTGGAATTGCTATAGAATTGAATTTCTACGAAAAAATACGGCTCTTTTAAACTCATAGCAGACGTGATTATTAAAACTCGTAGAACTGTAAAGTAAACTTAAAGCGCAAACACCACTTCTTTGTCTTGAACTCAAACAGGTAAACATTTTTGTAATAACAATGAATTATAGAGAACTAATAAAACAACTTATTTTTATCCCGCGGTAACTGTAGCGTATATAAAGCAACCGTAAATACGTATTCGTAACAGTAGAATGAAGAACCAAGAAAGCCAGATATGAATCATGAAAACGTACAGCTCTTAACATTAAAGTTAAAATTAAAGTAAAGTAAACATAAATAACTAGATTGAATTCGTAATCTAAAGTATAAATAAGAAAAACAAATTAAAATAAATAATTAAATAAACGAATAACTAGGTCTACTTCGTAATCAAAAATCTAAATTAAAAATGATTAAATCATTTTCTTTCTCAAATTAATAACAGCGTGTCCGGTAAATACCACGAAAACCAAAAATCGCGTAGGGAACAATTTAATTTAAATACGATCTGATTGAAATCTTTTTATTAGCTTAAATGATAAAAATGAGTAACTGGATCGAATCGTAATCCAAAGAATAAAAAAAGTAAATAAATAGATAAAATAAACAAATAACTAGTTCTAATTTCTAATCGAAATTCGAAATTATATATTTTCGCGTAGGAACAATCTAATTTAAATACGAAGTACGATGCTTTCGAATAGATTTTTATCGGTTGGAATATTACTAATAAACATAATAATAATAATCAAAATAGTAGAATTTTTGTAATGTGTAAAATAGTTCTTTAAATAAATAAAAAAGGCTCGTAAATAATATCTAGAATTGCTATAGCATTGAATTTTTATGAAAACATACGGTTCCTTTAATCGTATGCCAGACGACTGTTGAAACTCATAAAATCGAATACCTGGTAGTGTTTTCAAATTTAAAAGCTAATTCAACTTTTATTTTTGGCATTACATTAAATTTTAAGTTTAATTATAACATTATATTTCATATTATGTTATACTATATTTTTCTTTGACAGCAAATATAAAATTTAATCTAATTTTTACCATTGTTACTATATTTAATTTTAATTGTAATTCATTGTCCCTAAAAGTAGGTAATTAAAATCGGGAGGGTTAATAGGGCCATTATCTTTATTTATTATTACCCTTCAATTAAATAAAAGTGAAGTTAGAAAAATAGAAAAGTTAAGTTTCACGACAATAATAAACAGATTTGGCTAGTTTAAAATGGCAATAATATGCAACCTGGAACCTAAATTACAAACCAAAGTAAACAATTTATTTCAATATTAATGCCTATGAAACTAACCCTAAACAGATTGGGGTACTATACAACTTATGCACGATCTTTTTAATTAGGTTAATGAATATCCTGCTTTGTTTTCAGTACAATTACTTTATTCAGCAATCATACAGAAAAAAAAATTTTCTTGTATGATGCAATGTAAACTAGTTAATGCGTCCTTTTCAGCTCTAATATTCTACAACTTCATAAGTGGAAGGAATGTATACCCCATGCCGCTCAGTGCAATACCCCCACCTTTACCATGGACTCCTTAATATTAGTGCTCCAATTTTCTGAGTTCGGTAAGGGCATCCGGTCACTTTCTCCTTCTCACATCGATTTGTCGATCCGTTTCAAGGATTTTGGGGGGGACAAAAATTCGTCAATACCAAAATCAAGATTAAGAAGAGCAAGATCTGCCAGGAATAAAATGATGCTCCATTAGGATGCCCGGGAGGGCAGGACTCAAGCGACCTCGGTCATCGAAAGTACCAACATTCGGATTCATTACTGCAACATACGTGGTATCACGTCAAATCTTAATGCTGTTCACCAACACCTTGAACAAGTTCAACCGGACATTCTGTTTCTATCAGAAACCCAAGCCTCCCCTGAAACCACTGATTCGCCTGACCTACAATTTTCCAGATACAACCTTCACTCTAACTTTCGCCTTAAAGGCGGAGTAGGTGCGTATACCAAGGACAACGTATGTTGTAAGAGGATGTTCACTTTGGAAAACAACAAATTTGACCCTATTTGGTTCAAACATTCTGGGCCCCAATTTGCGCAGTTCTACTGTTGTTTGTGTAGGTCTCCCAATGATAATAACTTCCTAGATCTTGTTGATTACCTTAGTCTGAAAATAGACTACCTTTTATCACAGTTTCCATCTTACGATGTTTCAATTTTGGGAGATTTTAATGCCCACAACTCCACTAATCCCGCTGGTCATAATGCAGAAGCATTTGCTATATCTTGTGATGTCACAAAAATAATTTCCGAACCAACCAGAATCCCTGACAACCCTAACCATTCTCCACATCTCCTGGACCTATTCTTTACTAATCCACTTGTCTATGAAACAAGAGTCCTTTCCTCACTTTGTCAATCATACCACTGCCTAATCGAAATAACTTCCTCTGTACCCAGTTCCACTGTTACTCGAAAAACAGATAGAACTATGTGGTGTTTTAAATCACTTAACTGGAGCGAACTGCGAGATTTTTTGCAACCTTCCCCTGACGTGAGTATTGCTTTAAACGGTCCTCCTCTTCAAACATTGTTCTTTCAATAACTGAAGTTATCTTGATGGAGTATGGAGTTATGCATTTCCAAAAAAGATAATCGTGTAGGACATGCCCGTTCCCAACCCTGGTTTAATAAGACTTGCACTGATGCGTTACCGCAAAAGTATAAACTCTATCCGAAATGGAAATCAAATAAATCTATCGAAAATCACGACAAGTACATTACCGCAAGGAATAGTTGCATAATCATCACCAAGACCATTAGCTAAAGCCATCAGTAAAAACTTTAATACATCTTCCTTACTTCCCATGACGTCTCGCGACGGAGCTGTAGTAGCTGATTCTGCTGAAAATGCCAACCTCTTTGTCGATTACTTTGCATCAAATTCATGTCTCAATGATTCCGGTAAAACTCTGCCATCGCCCAAATCTACCCCATACGCTATTAAACCAATCCACTTTCGTTGGCAAATGTACGATCTATTCCTAAGAAGGGCGACAAAATCGATCCCTCAAACTATCGATCAATACCTAGCACTTCCATTCTGTCGAAAATCATGGACAAAGTCATCAACCACCAACTGCTTTCGTTCTTAGAATCCAATAAACTCTTACACGGGTTCAGACAGAGTCGTTCAACGGGTGATCTTCTTTCACTCAACTTTAGAATAACACATTATAGAGGTCCGGTGAAACACCTTTAGATATTTAAAAGGATTTTGGCCAGGTTTGTCACAAGTACCTGCTTGCCAAGCTCACTTTGTTCGGCTTATCCGATACGCTCATCAATTGGATATCCAGCTTTCTTGACAAAAGAAGTATACGCGTTGTCGTTGATGGCTTCTTTTCAAAAGAAACTACTATTAACGCGGGAGTACCCCAAGGATCGGTGATAGCGCCTCATTTCCTCAACAGCTAACCCGATCTATTGCACTCTACATTGTAGTTCTACTCAGTTTTCCCACAACAATAAGTCAAGTCAGGACTTTAAGGTGAAAATGGAAGCTTCAATCAACAGTGACTTAGAACGTGTCCTTCAATGGGGAAGGAATAATCTACTCACGTTCAACGCCGACAAAACGCAGTGTTGCCTTGTGTCCGCTAAGAAAGACCGATCATTTCCTGCTGTAAATATGAATGACTTAGAACTCAAGTTGACAAGAACTCTATTTCTATGTTAAGGATGTCCGTATCATCGAACCTTTCGTAGGTTGACCACCTTTTGTCAGTCAGCAAAACTGCTGCCCGTAAACTGGGCTTTATATACAGATCTAAAAAGTACTTCACATCGCAACAACTCCTTTTACTGTACAAGGCTCAAATTCGACCTCATCTGGAATGCAATTCCCACCTCTGGGTCCCAAAACGCCCTTGATATGGTAAGCCGCATTCAATGGCTTATAAATGACCCGTCTCTGACTTCTGACCTACAATCTCTTGAGTATAGAAGAATAGTATCGGTTCTTTCCTTGTTCTATTGCTATTATTATGACAAGTGTGCCTCCAAAATACACTCCTTAACACGTTCGCAGGCCATCTTCGCTAGAAACACTCGGTTTGCCCATTCACACCATAATTACGCACTGAAAATTCCATCGCGTCACACTAAACGGGCGCAATCTACATTTTTCCACATGACGACCAAATTGTGGAATGCACTACCCAGTTTCTGTTTTCTTCCAAACCATAAAAATTTGTCGGCAGCCTAACAATATCCCTGAACCTTCCCAGCGTTCCTGAGTGCTTTGGCACGTTAGGCAAATCTTAGCCTGTTCGGGAATACTATAAGTAAAAAAAAACAGTTTTAAATGTTAATTTGTAAACTTGTTTTTGAACTCAAATATGTCATTCATATTATATTTACACAAAATGTTTTAATATGTTTGTAATTTATTTTCAACCCATTCCAATGCCGTAGTGTCATTCTTAAATATACGAATTTCTGTTATGAGATTCATGTTTATACAGGATGACATAGAAAAAAATGTCATGCATAGTGCCACGTGATAGAGAACACTAAAATAAGAAAAAAAGTTCCTATGAACTTAGATCCGCAACGCCTTCGTTTAAAAGACGTAGGCTGTTGAAGTTTAACTATTTTTTTGTTTTTTTTTATTAAATTAGTGTAACATACATTGAATTAGTAAACATTATTCATATACAGGGTGACATAGAAAAAAGTGCCATGCATAGTGCCACGCGATAGTGGACACTAAAATAAGAAAAAAAGTTCCTATGAACTTAGGTCCTCAACGCCTTCATTTAAAAGATAAGTTTAATTATTTTTTTACAATGATGTAATACGCGAATGAAATTTCGTATACAGGGAATTTTTATCACGCAGAATTCAAATATGGCCTTAGTTCTTTTATTACTGATAGAGGGCGCCACATACAGGTTTCCATCTTGTTTGAATCGGTCCTAACTTTCTTGCCTTACACTGCTTCAGAATGGTATACCTTATTGAAGTCGCTAGGACCAACGGTTTACGAGAAAAATGCATCCGTAAAAACAATGACACAACAATTAAATTTTAATAGCAACAATGAAGGGCAGTGATTAAAAAAAAAACATTAAATTTTTAGAAGATGTTCAAATTGTTGTCCTTGTACTTGAATACATTTTTCAATTCTTTTTTTCTTATTTTAGTGTCCTCTATCGCGTGGCACTATGCATGGCACTTTTTTCTATGTCACCCTGTATATGAATAATGTTTACTAATTCAATGTATGTTACACTAATTTAATAACAAACATAGAACTTTCTTTCCAAATAAACTTAATACTTAGTAAAAATAATAAAAATAAAATAATTCAGGATAACATAAACAAAAATAAATATAACCAAACAAATGTATCACTTCAATTGTTAAAAAAAAACGATTTGGTTGGAAGTAAATATTATTGATGCCTATCACTCATAAAATTCCAGTAAATACTGTTTGAGTTACGATCCCTCAAATGTATACGGAAAACTATTAGAACTTTAAAACGACTAACGATAACATCATATTGCATAAGGGGGTTCCCCTTATGCAATATGATGTTATATTTCGCCTACCAATGAATGAAATTTGTTTATATGATAAATTACCAAAATTAATTATCCAAAACTTAAGCAATAAATTATCCTACTCAGTTTGAAAGTAGTCGAAACAATTATACTATAGATAATGAGAGTTAAAAACATTTTCAGAAATTGTTTAGAAATTAATTTCTGAAAAGCATGATGATAGTTAATATAGTAATTCTGAGTTGGGCACATGTACTAAATAAACGTTTACTAATTGTTTTAGTTTCTATACTGATAGATACACTTGATATCGTATGTTCCCATAAGTCTACAAAGTAAAATAAGTTATATACCAAATGGTCTTGTAGTTTACAAGTTTCTAATTACTTTGCAACATTTCTTAGCGCCATACATATTTGATTGGATAATAACATATAACAGTTGTTATGAGATAGTTAATATACCGAAAAGTAGGTCTCTGACGATGATAATCTCAAACTTAATTAACTCGATTTGAAAGTATTAATAAACTCGCTGAAGTTGCGTGTAGATAAAACTGAAAAGACAATATACATGTTTTAATTGTATAAAATTTCAATTTCAAATCAGGCTTTTGTAAATTTTTGATCTGATCTAACAACTAATTTTCTCTCTTATTGTTTGTATGTTAATATTCCACAATAACCACTATATATATATTTTTTTTTTGTGAAGAGGTCGAATATACAAGAAGCCTTTCTATACATTCTAGTACAAAAACAAGCTATTATCATGCTGTTTTCAAAGGGAACAATACTACATAATGCATGTCCGTCTTTTAAGAATGAATAGACAATTGTTTTGAATTATATGCTAAACTCGTGTTGTTTAACATTTTAAATTCGTAAAGCCTTTGAATTATTCTAGGCCATTTTTTCATTATTTGCTTTCGAAGAACGCCGGTCTTTATTTTTTTTTTGTATTTTTAAATAACTATGCGGACTTTGACGTTACAAAGTTGACGTTAATGAACGAAGCCTGATTTGTGCTTCTATTGAAACCATTTAAATAACTAAATAACACCAAGGTTGTATAAAATCGTACATTTGTGTTTACTGTTTATTAATAACAACGACCTTTGTTAGTACAAGTAAAGTACACAATTACTCGCACAATTAAACATTATAGTGTCGTCTGTTTATTTTTAGTAGGTACCTCATATATTGCCTATTGCAGTAATATTTCCATACATTATACCAACTAATTTACATTCATTTACTAAATGATAATACATTTCTAATTCAAAATGAGTAAACGGTATTATCGTTAGTTAAAAAAAGCTTTAATTAAGCTTTTACCTGTTTTATTATTATTTACGTGTTAAAAATTCGTTTTATTTTATATTTAAAAGGGCATACGATACTAAGAACATTTTAACTAAATGTCTATATTTTTAGGTGCGTTAAGTTGCCCCCCACCCCACTTTCTATTTATTAAACATTGTTTACGTTTTTTGATTGCACCCTCTTTGCACTCCCTTGCACACGTCTTTTGTTTTGTACCACCACTCAAGTTGGAAAATTATAAACACATTTCGTTCTCCAACCCTAGCCCCTCCTCCAACTTTAATAAAATTTTAATTTATTGAACATTTTTTATGTTGTTGGACTGCACTCGTTCTGTCTCTCTCTCTCTCTCTCTCTCTCTCTCTCTCTCTCTCTCTCTCTCTCTCTTTCTCTTATGCACCACACTTTTTTTTATTTTGGGTTCTTTATGGCTGCTAAGCTTTGAACAAGTAACGTTTCCGGGCTCTAGCCCCCCTCCCCACCTTTGAGGGTTTTTTATTTACCTATACTTGAATTTCACCATTGTACACCACTAAATATTTGGATTGTACTTACTAGAACATGTCCGATAATCGATTCCGAACATTAGTAACTGGTCCTTCCCCCGTTTTAATTTTTTTAACGTTTTTATCTTGTTGGATTGCACTCGTTCTATGCGCTCCGATGTACTTCATTCCTTTTATTTTGCGCCGTTTTGGGCTATTAAGTTTCCAACAAATTGCGTTCCACTATCCTGACTCCCCCCCACCCCATTCTACTTTAACAAAATTGGATTCTTTCTTTACCTTAACATTATCGCACTGTTAAAATTTTGAATTACGTGTCCTAACAAATGTTTGATAATCGGTTCTGAACATTGCTAACTAACCCTCCCTCCCCTAATTCATTGAAAGCGTTTTATGAAGTTATGAACGTTTTTATTGCCGGGCCCTACCTTTCCCTGTCCCCACTTATATAACATTAAGTTTATTTCTTCTTTCGTTTGAGTTTATACTGTACAACTGTGCATCACTAAAATTTTAGATTGTACTTCTTCACAGATGCCCGAACATCGATTTCCCACCCTGCTAACTTTCCCCTTCCCATCTCAAGATGTCGATAAAAAATTGTGGTGTTAGATTACTGATGGTTCCTACCCCTACAACATACCTATACCTAAAAGAATTACTCCACGGTTCTTCAACCATTTGATAAAGCCGTTCTGCTCAACTAAAACTTCCAATTAGAGATTTGCAGCATTGTAGCAGTGTGATCCCACAGTTGCTACACACTAGGAGTGGGAGATCTGCTACTTAAGTAAAATTGTTTAGGTGCAATATAACAGAGCAGTTTGAACCTTCAAACGTAAGCCTCTACCCAGCCTAAGCGCTTGTGATTTTCATTACAATCGCTTAACTTCGAAAAAGAACCTAGCGTTTCGCTCATCGTTCCGGTTCCGGCATCGTGATCTTCGCCGCTTCGGAGGTAGATCTGTCACTGCTTGCATACAGATAATACGAAGGAGCGGTCATCAGAAGAGGGCCACAGCCTAGCCGCAAGCAGGAGCCGCCGGAATATTGCAGCAGCAGCGAAAAATTCCAGGAACATCTAGGACACCGCCAACAGCAGGATCGTCGTCGGGTCAAGGACAACTCTAATAGGCTAAAGGTATCATTAATAAAAAAAATTTTATTTAACTACTTTGTTATTTTATTTTAACTCTGTATTTCCACCGTTTCGTATTGGGTCTCTGATTTCCAAGCCTTTTTTCCTCGGGGTGTGAGGCTGCACCTCGGCAGAGACCCGGCCCTTTCATAAACAGATTCTTATTTCTTTCTTAAACCCATTCAAAAAACCTATTACTAACCACGCAACCGAGATGGTCAAGCAAGGTCGCCACCGAGCTACCGTCAAAGTTGTGTCCCCTACCCCCGACGCCGTCCGTCCACCTACACCACCACTCATTACACAATCCTACGCACACACACTCGTTTCACCTCCACCTGCCTCACGTACACGCTCCCATTCCAATGCATCTTCCATATCCACCACATCCACACACTCTTACATCTCCACACGATCCACCTCTTCCACAAAACCATTCAAACCCGCTCACAAACCTGCACTCTTACCTACACCCGCTCACACACATACACCTGCCCTGATACCTACACCCGCACACGCACACATACCCTCTCTCCTAGCCACACCTTCTCAACCACCTACACCTGCCTTGAGTCCTAAACCCGTTTCACCCAACCCTATACCTACCCGCTCCCAATCCTCGAGATATTGCATCCGCAATATCCCGAAAACCATAACCACACAAAAATCCTTATACAACTCCTTTAAATCCCTCAACCTTCCGTGGTTGAACTTGACGTTCAACCACAACCACACCTGTCTCTTAGAGACATCCTCTCCCCTTCCGGATAGTACGCAGCTTAGGCTGCGACACCATTTCGGTGAACCTACCGTTTCCCTTACCCAACTCTCCGGCCCCCGTACACCAAACACCACACCTAGAGCTCCTTCCTTTTCCTGCCTGATTCGTCACGTAGATAAGGACATCCTAGCCCAAGAGATCCTCGATGCGATCGATCTTCCACAAGTGAAGAAGGCCGTTCGTATCATCTCGAAGGCCACTAACACCCCTACCTCCCTCGTCCGGATCATCACTCCTTCCCAAACCACCCTCCAGTACCTCCTCGCACAAGGTGTCGTCATGTTCGGGCGACGCTTCATGTGCGAACCCTCCCTAATCCCTCAACCGCTCCCGAAGTATTGCTCCACCTGCACGCAGATGGGGCATACCGCGGAGGAGTGCCCTACCCGATCCATCCGATGCCCTAACTGTGGCGGAAGCCACAGATCCACCCTCTGTAAAACCTCGGCGAACCCAACGTGCAACAACTGCGGGGGAGTCCATCCTACCTACTCCTTCCAGTGCCGGAAGCATCGGGAACCTCCCAGTTCCCCGTCGAAGATGGCTACCCTCGATCCTATCCTGTCTGAAGAGTCCGACTCGGAAGACACCGCACCTTAAACCCGCGCCCGACACCATCCTTATCCATCAAGGACTTCTTGCAAGTCCTTACACACTCTTCTCACCATGTTCCTGACCGGCAGTCTAGGGTTGTTCGAACTCTAGACTCGGTCTCCCAGCTTCTTCCAACGGCGTATCAACGCCTGCGTATCCGGTACGCGTGAAGGTCGCCGTAATCCGCCAACCCAATCCTTAATCCTTTCCAATGGATATCCTAACAGGGACCATTAATGCCAGGGGGGTGCGTCGGAAGCGCCCTCTAATTAAACACCTCCTACACACTCATAATATACACATCCTCTCAATAACAGAAACTAAGCTCACACCCAAGTGCTCCTTAAACTTTAAGTCCTATCACTCCTTCCTTAATAATAGCCAACATGGAACCGCCCTCCTAGTTAAAAATTGCTTCCCATCCACTCCTTTTCAACTTCCTGCGCATTTGCAGCATCTCGAATGCGTTGCTGCAACGGTGCACTTCCCCACCCCAATAATCTTTATATCCTACTAAAACAAACCTGGCCATAATACCCTATCAGATGAGCTATTAATTTACGCCTCCAGCCTCAATAATGCCGTTATCCTCGGTGATTTTAACGCCCGCCATACCCAATTTGGTGACACCGCGACTAATGACAACGGTAACAGGCTGTCATCTGCTCTGTTGCAGTTGCCATTGTTGCGAGTCGCCAACAAACAACCCACATTCTTTAGCCATGTAGGTGCCTCAATAATAGACCATATCATAGTATCCGAACCCTTAGCCCACTATTTCGATCGTGAGTGCTTTCTAGGCACCACGATCACATCCGATCACATACCCCTACTGGTCAAAACTTCATTTTGTCCAGCTCCTCCTACACCTCCTCAATATACAGTCATCAAAGATTTTTCTAAAGCAGACTGGAATGTGTTCTCCGATCACATCTCCAATAACCTTCCCACACCCAATCTTCAAACGACCCAAGATCTCGAGAGAGCCATTAGAGACCTAACTTCCGTAATTGCGGAAGCGGTCGATACCGCTGTGCCACTAAAAAACATCGACATTTCTCACAAACCGCTCCCACAACACATTGTGAACTGGATCAAAGAGAAAAGACGAATTTATCGTCAATTCCTGCGATCCAGGGATCCGGCTCTCAAGACCGAATATAATCGCCTAAACGCCTTGATCAGGCGAGAAACCAACAAACACTCCGAAGACTCCTGGTCCAAAGCCACCTCCCAGCTAGATTATAGAAATGGCAAACACTTCTGGCAACAGTTTGATAGACTGACCAGAAGGAAAGTGAACCCTAAATCACACCTAACCGACCTTCAGGGCAACTTAATCTCCTCCGACCAAGGAAAGGCCGATTTCTTTGGTCACCACCTTCAAACCATTTTCCAATCCCCAGATGATCCCCAGTTTGATAACCGCTTCAAGGCACTCCTCGAGGGTCGCCTGGATGAATTCCGATACCTTAACCTTCCTGAACCACAACTCGACAACGAGAGTCCTTTTTATGCCCCCATTACGCCCGAACAGGTCCTCATATATTTCAAAAAAGGAAAAAATTCAGATCCAGGTCGTGATGGCCTAAATAGAAAGATCCTCAGGCACCTACCCGACCCAACCCTCCGTTTACTCACCGACATCTATAACAAATATCTTACCCTATCGTACTTCCCGACGGACTGGAAATCGGCTTCCACCGTCATGATACCAAAACTCCACGCTGACCTAACCTCACCCTCCTCCTATAGACCTATATCCCTCCTGAGTTGCCTCGGAAATGCTTCGAGCAGATCCTAGCCAGGCGACTCAGGGAACACCTAGAATTTAATGACCTTCTTCCCAACAGCCAATTCGGCTTCCGTCCCAACCGAACGTGTCACGATCCCTTGTTGAAGCTGCTTACAGAGACCACCAGAGCATTCAACCACAAGCAATGCAATCTGGCTGTGTTTCTGGACATTAAGCAGGCATTTGACAGGGTCTGGCACGCCGGTCTCCTGCACAAGATCCGAAACCTAAACATTCCCGATCCTTTCACCAAACTCCTACTTTCGTACCTGACTGATCGATCAGTCCAGGTCAAAGTGGGGAAAACCTACTCAGATCCTTTCCAACCCACAGCAGGCGTACCGCAAGGTTCTGCCTTAGCTCCGATCCTCTACACTATCTTCGCTTCCGATATTCCCGAAGTCACCCAACCCGGAGTAGTCGTAGCACAGTTCGCAGATGACACAGCCTTCTGGACGGTTAATCGGAACAGTGAAACGGCCTCCCTCCTCATATCCAAAACCCTACGGAACTTCTCCAACTGGGCCAACCGGTGGAGAGTCTCCGTCAATCCTACCAAGACTCAAGCAATCCTATTCCGCCATCCTCATTACACCGAAGATAAGTGCCCCAAACTTGCCTCCAAAAATGTGTCCCTCACTTTGAATCAAGAAAGACTCCCTCTCCAAGATAAAATCACCTACCTTGGAATCCTTTTCACGAGAACCCTAAATTGTCTCCCGGATGTTCAGAAAACCCTCAATAAAATTAGGAACCGCGCAAACCTACTGGGCGCCCTCCGGGGTAGAATCAGAGGTTGTCACCCCAAAACACTCATGCACACTTATAAAACCTACATCCGCCCTGTTATGGATTTCCGAGCTCCCATATACACTAACATAAACTCCAAACACCTTTCCTCTATAGCTTCCTGTGAACGCCGAATTTTCCGACGTATACACCGGTTACCCTTCAGGTACCCTAATAACCTCACCATACATCACGCCAATATACCACCAATCACCCACAGAATCCAAACCCTCCAGAGAAATTACACGCACAAAAGAATTTTCGGCGACACCGTCCCAACCAAAGAGATCCTGACCACTCCCTATAACTACCGATTTCCTCAATTCCCACGAAAGAATCCCAAATTAAAATTTAAACATCCTCCCGCTATCCTTACTCAACTCCTCGACGACCTCCCAGAGGAGATAGAAGAATCCATGGATAACATCCCTTATGCCCTCCGCATCCCCACGTT